>PVKS010015960.1:0-11808 GCA_004027875.1 Aplodontia rufa
TGAAATCTGGCAAAAGGGAAACTGCGGACCAGAGCAGCAGCACAGCTTTTGGACCCTCACCGGGCTCTCCACGTAGGTATCCAGGGGCAGGAGCTGCAACACAGCCGCCAGGAGAGGCGGGATGCCCAGGCCTGGAAGGGTAGAGCTGGTTCAGACTCAGGCCTCCCCGGAGGCCTGTCCTCCCCTGCCAACTTTCACTCCTGGATCACAGTAAGTCACGAGTAAGGACAACATAGGGCCCAGGACCGAACCGGGACCACTGCCCACCTCCCAGCCCCGACTGGCGACTGCTCACCGTCTGCCCGTATCTCCACAGGCCCGCACTGGCAGATGGAGGATGTGGGGAAGTTGGCGTCTGCAAGAACTGAAGGAACGGTCAGACGGTCAGCCCGGAGGGCCGGGCTGCACCCTGGACAGTGGACGCAGGACGCGGAATCAAGGAAGACAGGCGGGGGAGGAGAGGAGGTAGTAGTGGCTTCCGGCTGCCCAGCCGTGCTCCAGGGCCCGCCGCACTGGAGAGAAGCCTGCGGCCGGGGAGAGGGTCAGGAGTCTGGAGGCGGAGCCTGGCCCTCCCAGCGCCTGGGCGGGCCCCTAGGCTCAGGCACCCGGGCCGACAAAGGGCCACCCTTCACCCCGTGACTGCTGGGCTGGACGCCGAGGACGTGGCGGCCTGCAGTGGGTGGCGACTGGGGCCTCCCTGCCGAGGCCGCGGGCGTGGACCACACCTGCCCGGGGTCGGCGCGCGCTCACCGATTTCGTCTCCGTGCCCCATCCGCGCCAGCGCGTACAGCAGCTCGGGGGACAGCAGCGCAGGTATGCCTTTGAGCACCACCATGGTCGCAGGGCAGCGGGAGGCGGGACTGTGGTGCTGGAGCTGACTGCGCGCGGGACTGAAGAGGAAGTGACGCTCCTAGCACGTGCAGGGCTCAGGGTTCAATCCCCGGCGCTGCAAAACACAGAACAGGAAACACCTAGCAATCGATCAGTTGCTCAAAACCAAGTCACGGAGCCGGATGACCGGTTCACATGAAAAATTAGACTAATTATGCTGAGGGTCTGGAGTTTTCCCCAGTCTCACGGGTTAAAGGCTATCACAAGCCTGTGGCCTATGGGGGTGTGTGTGTGGGGGGTTGGTAGAAATGCTGGGAAGTGCAGCTTAACTTAACGAAGGAACGTCATTGGGGGAAGTGTTTTTATGCATTATTTAAATTTGTTAGTTGTAGATGGACACATTATCTTTTTTTAAAATTTATTTTTATGCCATGCTGAGTGTGGAACCCAGTGCCTCACATGTGCTAAGAAAGCACTCCACCACTGAGCTGTGCAGTCCCAGCCAGAGGGGCAGACCTGAAGTTTCAGTGGGACTGTGCCCTGCCCCGCTGCTGCTTCTGCTTCCCAATCTCATGAGGTGTTCCACCCTGAGCTCCCCACCATCAGGTGCTGCCTGGCCTCAGGCCCTAAGCAACTGGGTCAAGTGGCCATGGATGGAAACCATGAGCCAAAACACACTTTTCCTTCTTATAAGTGTCACAGCAAGAGAACGCAAACACAATAGTGAATGGTCTTCCTCAGTTTTCAGGTTTCTTGCCTTGGATACTTAAAATTGATGTCTGTGTGCTTATTCCAAGATCTGGGATTGGTGGTGTCCCAGCACAAACCCCTAGGTGTGTTGAGCTTTAATAAATGAACAAGTCCGCATCTGGTGCCACCAGGGCCCACCTCCCTGGCTGCCTGCACTCAGGGAGAGCCTGTTGGCCTGAACCAAGCTCCCTTTGTAGCTATTTCTGTAAAAAAGCACATGCCAAACAGTCCTAGCTCCTGAGGCTTATCAGCCAGGGTCATTTCTGTGTGAAGGGGGCTGGGTGAGAACAGTGTCGCCCCTCACACAGGACAAGCAGGTGGGGGAGATTGCAGAGCTGACACCTGCAAAGGACAGTCCTCACAATGCATGAGAGCCTGCTTTGCGGTATAAATGAAGTTGAACAGAAGCTGTCATCTGAGGTCCTCCGAGAGGTCCTCCGAGAGCCGGAGTCTGGCAGATTCTTAGTCCTCAGTGTGGGTGATCCTCCCTCTGCCCAGCTCAGATCTTCTAGGCAGGGCTCACAGGCTCCTTGCTCAAGTCAGCCCAAAGCCAGTGGAACGGGACTGAGTGGGTCCAGACCCCCACCTACTCCCAGCTGTGGAGCCTGTGGTCACTGAGCTGGGGGAGTGGGCTGCCCCACAGGATGAGGGCCCTGAGACCCAGCTCCTGGGACAGAACTGGTGTTTACTTTGGCCTCGCTGCAGTGTGTGATGGTCATACATACTGGTCCCTGTGGCCTGGGGTGCATCCTGGCCATGTGATGAACCCTAAGTACTCTGTTATGATGCGAGTACCCCTTTCCCTGGAGTCCCAGACAAACCTCAACTCCCTTCTCTTGGGCACAGCCAGCCCTCTGAGGGGTGCCCGTGGGGCTCATGGCAGCACTGGCCTCCACTGAGCTTCCCTGAAGGGACCAGAGTCAGTGCACACTTGCTGAGATGCAAATTTCTCAGCCTCTTCTTATTATGAGGATTCCCTGAAGCTTGTGAGCCCCTGACCTGGGATAACCAGTATCACCCGAGGCCCCTAGCCCATAGGATGAGAGGTCATCCAGGCTCCAGGATGGTTGAAGAGCTTAGTGTTCTGAGAATAGAGGATGCTCGGTTGTCAGGGGAGGTGGTTCCCTATAACCAAGTCTCCGGTTTCACTGAAGACTGCCAGGTGCTAGAGGCTGCACAGCAATCCAGGCCAAGGCCAGAATTCCCAGAGTCTGCAGCAACCAGAGGGAGGCGAGGTCTCCACACCTGGCGTGGCAAGTGGCCCAGCTTCTCTCTGTGCCTCAGGAACCATCAGATGCCAGGACCTCCCTCGGATCCCAATCCTGCTCTGAGAACAGGAATTTGAGGTTCAGATGCAAGCAGCCCCCTTCAACCTGACCTCTGGGGTCTCTCACAGGAAGTGCTGTGTGCCAATGAGGGCTGAGGACCACAAGTGTGCTCCCACACATGCTGTCCCACGCACAGGAGGCTCTTCCCCAAGTGCCCAGGGGTCATTGTCACGCCATCCATGGTGGTCCTCAGTGAGAAACTGGAGAGTTAGTACCCACTGCTGGCTGCAGTGGTGGATACCTGCAGTCCCAGCAACTTTAGAAGGCTGAGGCACAAGGATTACTTGAGCCCAGGAGTTGGCAAGGCTGGGCAAGAATGAGGCTGTCTCAAAAACAAATACAAATCACCATGGGAATACATAGGATTGACACATCTGCAGCACAGCACATCAGGGCCACCAAAGAAGGCAGCAATGAAGTGCAGTTGGACGTACCCCAGGATGCCACACTGCCTTAGCTCAGGCTGCCAGAACAACCCATGGACTGGGTGGGGGGTCTATGAACAACAGATGTCCTGAGCTTGGAGGGTGGAGTCCAGGTGCAAGGTGAGGGCCCACTTCCTAGTGGGCAGTGCTCTCTCAATGTGTCCTTACAGGGTGGGGTTGCTAAAAGGTCCCTGGGCCTCTTGTAAGCTCACCAGCTCCATTCATAAGGCCCTACCTCCTGACACTGGCATCCTGGGGGTTAGGGTTCCTATTGGAATTTTAGGGGGACACAAAGGGATGAATAAACAGGGTATGACTCCACCCCTTCGAGGCACCTGCAGTGCTTAGCCAAAGTGGTGCTGCCAGGGCTGGGGGTTAGGGGAGTGAGCCTTTGGTGGGGCAGCTTCAGTGTAGGAGGATGACGTTCTGGAGAGGGGTGGAGGCAATGACTACACTCAGACAGGAAGAGGGCAAAGCCTGCGTAGTGTGGATGTAGACACCAAGAAGCACCTACATGATGGAGTGGAGTGCACCAGGGTGGGTCCTTGTGTGAGGGCTGAGCCCATGTGGGGCACCCACTCAGGCCCAGCTCCACACCTCAGTGTGTGTGCACGTTGGGAATAAGTCTTGAGGAGGCTGCAAAGCAACTGTTCACAGTGGCCGGCTACCTGTGATGCAGCATGGGGATGGCTTGCCTTATGGATTTCCATTTTGAATGAATGCTTTCATTTACAATGAAGAAAGTTAAGAAAACACAGCTAATTTATAGAATATTCTCCCTATAGAGATCAAAAAGGCAAAACTAATTTGAAGTCATCATTTAATCATCATTCTTTTCAAAAGCAGCAGATAGCAGAGTCCCTCTGGGAAGCCAAGTCCACCAGCGGCAGGCACAGGACAGGCGCAGCCCACCTCCACCTTTCCATGGCACGGCAACACAAGCTGCCCCCTCAGTTCCCAAGGGAAAGTAGAAGGCTAAACATGCTGATGGCTCCTTGGCAGGCCTTCTGATTTAGAAGAATGTGCTTCGACTGATTTTGCTAATGGCTGGTGAAGGTGGCTGGCTGTGTAGTAAGATTCAGCAGTGACAACAGCTTCACAGCCTTCAGCAAGAGACTGAACTACCTTTTCACGGAGGGTGATCTGTTTGCATCAAAGCTGACAGCCTTCAGTTCCCTCTCCATGGAGGGTTGAGGCCCAGGCCGCTGCCTTTCAGTGGTCTTTGAAGTTGGCCTTCCTTTTCTCCACAAACGCAGCCATGCCTTCCTTCCGGTCATCCTGAAGGAAAGGGAGGTCAGCAGAGGTGGAGGTGCACCTGCCCCCAGGCCTTGCTGCCACCCATGGGCCTCTAAAGGCTGCTCTTGCAGCTCTCCCTGCCTGTAGTCCATGCTACTGGGACAAGGACGGTGATTCTGCAGCAGGCCCACCAGCAGCCTGAGAAGGACGGGATTCCTGACCAACAGGCCAGGGCCTGAGGAGGAGGTTTATGCCCCAGGCAACAGTCAATCAGGAACTACCTCTGAGAGCCTTGGAGGTGACCTTATCACCCAATAGTAGGGGCAAGGTCTGTGTCAGCAGCACACCAGAGGCATGGAGCAGGACCACGATGGAGCTCCATACCTGCCCCTGGACACGCTGTACCCACACAGGCAAACACCTGTACTTTTTCCTTAAGAGCCAAAACCATTTTTAATCTTTCTTTCATAAAACACCTAGAGATGACTTCTTAATAATAAAAGAAGTAAATTACAAGCACTTAGAAGATATTTTAAGTTTCTGGCAAAAAACCTGGAAATACTGCTGTAAAATGTAGCATCACAGTCATTACAATATGTTTGGACCACATTCCAATAAGTGGAATGATCTAGGGAAAATATGGGTGAGATGAACTGTATTTGATTTTTTTTAACTTTCATTTATTTTTGAGATGGAGCCTCACTTTGTTGCTCAGGCTGGTCTTGAACTCCTACACTCCCATGATCTTCCTGAGTAGCTGGGCCTGCAGGTGCTGCTACCTGCCTAGCTATGAGCTGCACTTTAATGGAGCTGTGGTTTAAGGTGCAATTTACAGGAGCTTCTTGCAATGGGAAGTGACTTTGTGAAATTTTCTATTCTTCTGACCTCCACACACTGCACTTTCTTGCTAAAAGCAAGACACATGGATAGAATGAGTCTGATCCAGCCAGAGGGATCTAACTGTTTGGACCAAAAGGAAATGGCGGTAAATGGTGAAATCTGAAGAATTCCCGGCAGCTCCTGAAAGTGGAAAACACTTAACTCTCAGCAGAAAACTGTTTACTCACGGTGGCAAAGGTCAAATAGAAGAGTTTCTTCTCCAACTTATTTCCTTCTGTTAATGTCATTTCAAAGGCTGGAAAAGAAACCCTGCAGTCACAAACTGAGATGCTGCATGTGGGAACACAGTATCCAGTGTGGCACGGTCAGACCCAACAAAAAACTGGACTTGGGCATGCTGGGAGGCCCAGCTCTGGACAGGCCTCCACCCTGGCTATGCTTACGCCTCCCTGTGCACATACAGCCCCAGCTGAACAAACTGTTCTCCCAGGCATGAGGACCTGGAAGAAAGTCAAAAGGCCAAGTCGTCCAACCTTGAGCATCTGAGTGGTTGAGGACCCAAAGCACAGAGAAACAACAAAAGAGAAAAATCACCAGGAGTGCCATCTGCTCTGGGCCATTCTCTTCAGTGGAGGATACAGGTGTGCTGCTGTCCAAACACCTGGAGGGAGGTGCTTTCAGCTGCAACCTTGCCCAAGGTCATATCTCCCTTGTACCCTCACATGGCTGGCTCCTAAAAACACTAGCACATCTGACTAAGGCCAACAGTAACCCTGGAGTTTTGCCCTCTCTGGAGGTGGTCAAGGCTGGGGGACTTCCTGGGTTACCCACTCTGCCATGCATTGACCTAAACAGGCCTCTACGGTAATCAGAGGCAATCTCATTCCAAATGCCAAGATGAACTGTTGTATTCAGACTCAAGCACTTCTGAGAAGGGAGGTCAGACTGGCTGTGGCAGCAGAGAGAACCAAAAGTATCCAGGCCAAGGAGCTTGCAGAGTCTGCCTCAGGCTCACACGGATATTTATGGGGTTTGTGCTGTCTTAGACCCCAACCATGGGCTGAGAGGAACCCTGCAAGCCAGGCCACGGGAGGGAAACTGGGCCTTCCCAGAGCCACAGAATGGCTGGATCTCAGGCCCAGGCTCCCTTCTTGACCTCTTCCTTCCACATCTAGTGCTGGGTTGCCCTTAGCTCCCAGTTCTCGGACCCTGGTACAAAGTGACACTAAGAACACCTCCACAGACTGACCAGAAGCCAGAACTCTAATGGCAAAATCACAATCTTGAAAACTCTGGCATATCTGCCTATGAAACGCTGAGCTACAGCCATTAGGAGCCTTGTGCCTCCATTGCTGTGGAATTGGGGACCCTTCACTCTTTTTCCAGGAGACACCTACCTGCATTCACAGACTCCTTGGCAATGGCTGTTATAATTTTGGAATTGCTGGCAATTTTTTCTGCACATTGGATGGCTTCTTCAACCAGTGTTTCAACGGGAAAAATCTTGCTTACAAGACCTAGAACCGAAAAAAGTGGTGACTGATGTGCATGCTTGGGAGCCCAGTGCTCTGGGTGTCAACAAGGGAGGAGTGCTGTGCCCTCCACTGAGCTGCTGTGTTCTCAGATGCCCAGCCAGGCAGCATACAGCACCACATTAAAGAGCAGAGACAGGAGGAAGAGACTGTGGTCAACAAGGGGTAGAGAAAGAACCGGCCTGCAAGGGTGGATGCCCACAGCCTCCGTGATTCTGGAGGAAAGGTGGTGTATCCTGGTGCACAGGATATTTTAAGATGTAAAACCCCAAACTGGTGAGTCTCTCATTCTCAGGACCCAAAGCTCTGGTGCCAATTACCCCCAGGGCACCCCATGTAGCCCATCTCCACCCAGGTCCCCAGGGTAGGCCAACCCACCTGCTTGCTTAGCGTCTTGAGCTGAGATGCGATCTCCAGTGAGGACCATCTCCATAGCCAGGGACTTGCCAACTGCACGAGTGAGTCTCTGGGTGCCCCCTGCACCTGTGGGAAGGGGGCTGCGGATCACAGCTAGCTCATGAATGAGGCCAAGAAGAGACCAGAGGGCTGGGGTGCACTCAACAACAGAGTATGCTTAGTGTATACAAGGCTCTGGGTTTTATCCCCAACACCACACATACACACAGAAACCATACTGTTACATCCACTCTGTCTTCCAGTGCCTCCATGTGCTGCTCGCCAGTTTATAGGGTAGAAGATGCGGCCAAGATGATGTTCAGTGAGTGCAAAGGCAAAACCAAGTGGCCACAGGTAGGACAAGCAGTAAGGCCCAGAAACGTCAGGGCTGGCCCCTTTCCAAGCTCTGGCCCCCTGATTGCAGGAAAGCACTCCACAGCATCTGGGTTCTCCTCAGGCTTCCGTCAACATTCTAGAAACTTCCAGTTTTCCCTGATTCCATGTGCTGGATTCCCAGCATCTGCTGCCCTCTCCAGGACAGGCCAGGCTCTGAAAAATGCAGGAGGCTTGAAGCCCCAGAAATTGCTCTGTGGAACCCACAGGACAGTGCAGGGCTCTTGGGGGCATGCCTGCTCCCTCTGAGGCCTGCCCCTGCCCCTAGGCCTACCAGATGGACCCCTGAGGACAGATGGAGTTGTTCTTTGCCCAAGACCTCACCTCCCTCCCAGGCAAGGGGATGAGGAGGTCCTGGCTGTCCTGGACTTGGTGAGGCCAACTGACCTGCCGTGACCAGGGACATGGGAGTCACTGGGACTCTTGGCACCAGTCTGAGGTTACTGTTCTCTCTCTGGCTTTTGACCCATAGGGATCTGCCTCAGGAACGGATCACAAGTTGGAAAGAACCACTGTAGCTGAGAGCCAGTGTCACATGAATTGATGTCATCAGAAGTGGGATCTGGCTGTAATCACAGGAGTCAGATATGGCCAGGAGACCCCAGAGCTGCGCTGAGGTTTGTTACATCCACTCTGTCCTCCATGTACTGGTTCATGGAGGGAGTACCACTCAGACCAGGGCTGTCTTTCCAGGCCCCAAGGCACAGCCAGCCTTGAAGAATTACCTGCAGAGTGCCTGTTAAAGTTGCTGTGGTCTTACCTGGGATGGTCCCCAGCAGGATTTCCGGCTGTCCAAACTGGGCTTTCTCACCAGCGTAGATAATATCACACATCATAGCAAGCTCACAGCCCCCTCCAAGCTGCAAGATAGTGTTCAGCAGCAGGCAAGTTTTCCTGGGGCACCCAGGCAGAAAACCATTCTGTCTGCTTATTGAACTTTTCCATGGCAAAGGTTAATCTTGCAGCACAAAGGTAGTTAAGTGTTGGGATAATTATCTACAAATAGCTGGCATTGCTCTGGGACTCTTCTGCAAAATGCAGACAAGTATTCTCAAGCGGTGGCTCAGCTGTTTGAGTGCTTGCCTGGCAAGCGTGAGGACCCAGGTTCAAACCCCAGAACCACATATACAACTAAGTGTCTGAAAAACAAAGGCCAGATGGGAAAATAAATAAAATTGATTATCTTCCTCTCTCCATCTCTCTCTTTAAAAAAGCAAAACAAAACAAAATCCAAGTATTCTCAGCATCAAGGACCCTGAGCTATGGCTACAGTGGCTCAAGAGCAGCCTTAGCGGATGTGGAGATGGATGGCGTACTTGGAAGGGGCTTCATTAAACGAACACCATGTGCAATGACTGTGTGGCTTCCCCACAGTGTGTGCTGGGGCCCTGATACAACCAATAGAGGGTGTGGCACTTCTCAGGTGAGGCATAGGTCAGATGGCATTAACTCAGTACAGAAAAGCCGATGAACCCCTCTGGAAAAAACCAGCAGTTGAGCATCCACCTAAGCAGATGCTGAAGGCTCCTTTTCCTCACGCAGTACTACTGGCAGAAGGGTCCTGCATGCTCCATTTTCACAAATGCGACCCCTGGACCACCCACGGAAGCAGACTCTCTATGCCCATGCTCACCGCATAACCATTGACAGCAGCAACAAGCGGCTTCTTGACCCTCGTCAATTGGTCCCAGTGGCTTAAGAACCCGCTGGAGTAGCAGTCCTGGAACGTCTGATTCTGCATTTCCTTGATGTCAGCTCCAGCTAGGAGTGGAAAAGAGGCTCCAGTCTCCAGAGAGCAGAGACCCAACCAGTCCTGTGCCCAACTCACAGGCTGCTATTTTTCCTGGACTACGTTGGGCCCTGGGGACAGCAGGGAATAGCCAACACTGAGATGCCTGTTGTGACAAGGCAATGCAGAGTGACCACAGGGCAGGCACCAGATGCCTGGTGGACTCAGGGTATGCTGGGCTTGTTTGTTAGCACTTAACCTGGCTAGCAAGGCCCAAATTGAATATGCTGTGTTCTGCTGGTGAAGAACACGTGAACGTTCAACACAGAGCTTCTCATCCAGAAAGCTCATCTTACATTTGGGTGGACACTAAGATGCACGCCAACACCGAGGGGTCAGTCCGTCTTGCCGCTACCCACAGGCCATGGGCATTCCTCCCACCTGCCACCACTCCTGCCAGCACACCTGCAAATGCCTTTTCCCCGCCAGTGATCACAATGGCACCAACGGTAGGGTCCTCCTCAAAGGCCTTCAGTGCCTGGTTCAGCTCTTCGATCAGGCTATTGCAAAGGGCGTTCAGGGCTTTGGGGCGGTTCAATCTGATCAGCCCTACGTTGTTATTCTTCCCTTTTTTCTCTGCTACAATGTACTCAAAGTTACCTCCTGGGGCAAGAGGGGAAAGGGAACTTTGTCATGCAGGCATCAAAGGTAGGGCCACAGTCAGATGGGGCCTGTACCTCCCCCCACTCTGCTTGAAGTTTTCCTTAAGTTAAAGAAAACCCCCAGCACAGAACCAAGTAGGCCCCTCCAATATGTCTGATCAGCTCCCCCTGAAGTTGGCACTAGGGAGAGGAAAATGCCTTTTCACAAGAAATGCTCACTAGGGGAGAACAGGCCAGGGTTCTGACCCCACAGGCTGGACCGCCTAGTGGAAGGGAGATAAAAACAAACGACAGGGGCAGCCAGCTCAGACTTGGAGGGAGCAACAGTGTGTTGCTGGGATGGTGAGGGTCTTGTGCATGCTAGGCAAGTGCTCCAGCACTGAGCTGCACCCAGTCCTCAGGTGTGAAGTGTTGAACAGCAATGTGTCTACCATATGTGAGACCCAGGAAATGACTGCCAATTCCATACTGGGATGCAAAAGTGGACAGCCAAGAACTGGGATTGAAGCCCACAATGGATAGTTAACTGGACATACAGGGTGCAGAAAGAGCCCCAGCCCTGGCAAATGGCTAAGAATTCCTTGCAATACTAGAGAAGGTGTTGTCTATGGAGAGCCCAGCTGAAGGTGAAAGACGGGGAGGAAGAGGAAAGTTCAGGTGGCTCTGGGAGTCAAATGGGTGTAAACACAGATGTTTCTGAGTGGATGGGCTGGAGGACAGGTTCAGGGAGAAGCAGTGGACACAGAGTGGGCCTGGACAGAAGGCAATGCACAGTGTTGCCAGCATTTCCAATTCCTAGGCTGACTTGTTCAACAGGCTACCTAGACCCACGTGGAATTGCACAATCAACATCCAAGCAGCCAGTAGGCCACAGGTCCTGGCATACAATCTAGGCACAGGAGTTGAGAAGCAGCAGTGACCCACCCAGAGTTTGGATATGATCTCCTGCAGGTACCAGGGTTAGGAAAGTTAAGGTGGTATAGCTGGGGTCAGTTTTGGGGCCAAGAATCTCGTGGGTAGGGTGCGATTGGGTCCAAGTCGGGGTAAAGGGGTCCAAGGTTAGGGGAAACGTTGAGGGGGTTGGGATCAAGCTGGGGGGCTAAGAGCTGGGGTCAGGAGTTCAAGGTCAAGCCAGAATGGGGGGGGGAGGCCTGGAGTAGAGTCTAGAATCAAGTGTCTGGGCAAAAGGCTCGAGGTCAGATGAGTGGTCTAGGGTGAGGGGGTGCGGGTAGGTGTCAGGTGGGCAAGTCCAGGATCAAGGGAAGGGTGCGGGCTGGGCCGGAAAGGCGGGGTCTCGAACCCCTGCCCGGGCCCGCACTCACCCGAGGCGAAGGACCGCAGCACCCGGCAGCGAGCAGGAAGCTGCAGCGGGCCGCGGACACCCAGCATCAAAGCACGCAAACCTGCCATGGCGCCAGAACTACTCGGTGCTCGGAGCTGCCCAGTCCTAGTAGGCCGGCCGGAAGCGGAAGGGGCAGCGCCGAGGGGGCGTGGCTGGGCGTGGCTTGGGGAGTCTGTCCAGCAGAGAGGAAAGCCGAAGTCCAGGAGCGAGGAGAGGCTGGGGGGGTCCGGAGTGCGGGGGCGGGACGGGACGTGGGGAGTCGGGGGAGGGGCCGAGCGGGCCAAAGCCGAAAGCGGGGAGAGCCGAGGTCTAGGAGCGAGGCGAGGCCTAGGAGAGCCAGGAGT
>PVKS010015960.1:11908-45011 GCA_004027875.1 Aplodontia rufa
GGGGGAGCCAGGCGGGGAGGAGGAGCCAAGGTCAGGGAGAGCCGGGGGCGGGGCGTCAAAGTGGGGGCGGGGTGGGGTGGAGCCGAGGCGCTGTCTCTGCGGGTAGGCGCTGTCTTGCCAGGAACCTGCTTCTCAGCGCGTCTTGGTGAAAGATGAACCAGCTAAGAAGGGCAAAACATTGAACATAGATTTCTCCAATAAAAACCTTGAAAAGATGCTCAACATCATCAGTCACCAAGGAAGGACAAGCCAAATCGTTTCATACCTACTGGGCTCTCAGGAATAAAGACAATGGCGCATGCGCAGGGAGGAGGTGGAGAAGTTGGCGCCCTCTTATAGGCTGTTGGGCAGGTGGAATGGAGCGGTAACTTTGTCTCTCTCTTTTGCAGTGCTGGGAACCGAGCCCAGGGTCTTGCACATGCCAGGCAAGCCTCCACCACTGAGCCACAGTCACAGAGCCAAGTGCAGCCACTTTGGAAAGCGGTCTGGCATTTCGTCAAAAGGTTGAATAGCAAACCCACTCCTAGGTAGAAAAGAGAAATGAAGACATAGGGTCACATGAAAGCTTATGCGTGAACATGCACAGCTGCACTACTCCTAATAACCAAAAAGTAGAACAACCCGAATGCCCACCATCTTGTAAATGGTTTGTATTAGAATGTGCTAGAATAGAGGCTGGAGCAGTGGCTTGCCAGGCATGTGCGAGTGCGCGGCTTCAAACCCCAGCACCCATGTACACAACTGAGTGTCTGAGCAACGAAGGCCATGTGAAAGACTCAATAAAAATTGATTCTCTCTGTCTCTCTCTCTCTCTCACTGTCCTCTCTTTAAAAAAATTTTTTTTTTAAAAAATTGATTCTCTCTCCCTCTCTCTCTCACTGTCCTTCTCTCTCTTTTTTTTTTTTTTAAAGAGAGAGGGACAGTGAGAGAGACAGAGAAAGAGAGAATCAACTTTATTTAGTTTTTCACATGGCCTTAGTTGCTCAACACTCAGTTGTGTACGTGGTGCTGGGGTTTGAACCCGGGTCCTTGTGCTTGCCAGGCAAGCGCCGGAACCGCTCCGGCCCCTGTCCTTCTCTCTTAAAAAAAAAAAAGTACTAGAATATACCCTGGGGACTGAGGGTGATGTTGATTCTTAACACGCACACAGAGTGCATAGGCATGCAGATATACAGTGAAACATTGGGGATGAAAAGGAATGAAGTACTTCTGTGCATCACAATATGGGAGACATTGAAGCAGTCAGTGGAAGAAGCCAGGCAGACCTGATGTGCTATGATCCTGCTTAAGTGAAACATCCAGAATAAGAGATAGATAAAAGGTGATAAATGGTTGTGGGGGTAGGGGCCTGCATGCAGTGGGCAGTGGGAGTGACTGCTAAAGTGTTTGGGGTTCTCTTGTGATGAACACGTTCTAAACTGAATCATGGTCAGAGTTGCATGACTCTATGAAAATCATTGAACTATATACTTTAACAGGCAGAGCATGGCTTGTAAATTCTATGGTGATAAAACTATTTTTCTTAAATGAACTAACCTGGGCTGGAGTGGTAGCTCAGCGGTTAGAGCACTTGCCTGGCATGCGTGAGGAACTGGGTTTCAACCCCAACTCCACATACACTACTAAATGTCAGAGCAACAAAAACCAGATGAAAACTAAACAAAATTGATTCTCCCTCTCTGTCTCTGTCCCTGTCTCTGTCTCTCTCTCTCTCTCTCACTGTCCCTCTTTCAAAAACATGTAAAATGACCAAACCTACTGGGCATGGTGGTGCACACCTGTAATCCCAGAGGCTCAGGAGTCTGAGGCAGGAGGGTTACAAGTTCAAAGCTAACCTCAGCAAATTGGCGAGGCCCTAAGCAACTGAGTGAGACCCTGTTTCAAAATAAAAAAATAAAATGGGCTGGGGATGTGGCTCAGTGATTAAGGGCACCTGGATTCAATCCTGGTTCAAATAAAATATAACCTGAGTATCACTGGTGAAGGCATCACCAAGGCCTTCAGCAAGAGGAGAAAACCTGGTGCCCATTGGTGGGAACCAGGTGGCCTTGTGTGCTGGAACTTGTGGCCTTAGGCCTGCAGGGTGCTCACTGGTGAGCTTTCTGTTTCAGAGCATGTGACCCAGGTGCAGGTCAGAGTGTCTAGAGAACAAGAAGAGCATTAAACATCCCCATTTGCACTCCTTGGGATCCATGCTGCTCCCAGTCTTGCATCTGAGTTGGTGCCCTCTCACTGCCATAAGGCAAGTGTCCCAGACCAGATGCCTGTTTTCCTATCACTCCTGCTGCACCAGGTCTCCAGTCTAGATGTTGGGTGGGTGTGAGCAGGGAAAGGAGTTTCCATCCAAAGCCTGTGTTGACTGCTGTGCAGTTGGTTAACTAGCAGGGTTCCCAGTCAAGCACCCCCTGTCTTCAAGCTGTAGGCTCATGTTGACAACAGAGTTCAAGGACTGAGCCAGAATTAAGTATGAACTCTTCAGGTCCTTCATGGCCAGATTCCTAGGAAGACTTTCCTGGTGGGCTGGGCCTTATCATTCTGATCTACAACCAGGAAAGGGCTGGCCAAGATGATGGACAAGGATGAGAGGTGAGGTGCAAATTTGCTGATCTGATGTTGAGGGGCTGCCCCAAGGTGAGGTGATGTTAGGCACCGGGTAGGGTGGAGAATTGCACATCATTCAGACCTTGACTAGTATCCATGCTGGCTGGCCTGCCAATAAAGGCAGGCCAGGGGCAGACTAGTCAGGTTCAGAAAGCTGGAAACGTGAGACAAGTTCCGTCCGTCTGTCCGTCCTTCCTTCCTTTCTCCCTCACTCCTTTCTTTCTTTCTTTTTCTTTCTTTTTAAAGAGAGGACAGAGAGAAAGAGAGGGAGTGAGAATCAATTTTTATCGAGTTTTTCACATGGCTTTCGTTGCTCTGACACTTAGTTGTGTACATGGGTGCTGGTGTTTGAACCCATGTACTTGGGCATGCTGGTCAAGTGCCATAATCACCAAGCCACCACTCCAGCCCTGAGAAAGGGTAGTTTCAAAGGCAGATGGGATGGGAAAAGGACCTTGCAACCTGAAAACGTGCCAGCATCCATGAAGCACCATCACAGCCCCAAGGGTGGGTCAAAGGACCAATGTGGCTGCCTCCATGGAGCCCTAAGTCCAACCCTACTGTAGGATTCCTCAGCGGAGTCCCACATGACACACAAAGATCAACCCCTACCTTGGCGAGACAGGTGACACTAGGGGTAGAGTGGCCACACCCCAAACACAGACTTCCTCTTTCCTCTTTCAGACTAGGCAAGAGCTCTACCACTGAGCTACATTTTTTTTTTTTTGGATGTAGTGTCTTGCTAAATTGCCTAGGCTGTCCTCGCACTTGAAATTTTCCTGCCTTAGCTGCTGGAGTAGCTTCTGTTACAGGTGTGTGTCACCAGTGCAACTTGTCTTCTGCCTCTGGATGTCATTGGCCATCTCCTTGTTAGTCTCCAGGTCAAGGAAAGCTGTGCCTTAAGAGGGGTGTGTGTGCGGCATGTCTGTCCCTGCAGCTAGGAGGTTGCACTGTTTACCTAGGACCCGTGCCTGTGCCACCAAAGAATCTTAGCTACTTTTGAGACAGCCTCTGGCACTTCCTGGCACTGGGAGCACCTGGTGGATGGTACACACTGTGTGCAGGTACTACTACTACTCCCAAATCAGCCCTATACCCACCCTGGCTCCTCTTCCTCCCTGCCAGCATGTGTCCAAACCCTTCCATTCATTCCAGCAGAGACTTCAAGGGTTGGGAACAAGCTTTGGCTCTGCCCCAAGTAATAGAGTGGAGAAGAGGGCTGGGAGTGAGGGGACAGTGGACCAAAAGGGTTGCTAGGGGCTTGACCACCTCACAGTCAAAAATCCATATGACATTTGATTCCTCCAAACTGAACTACTAACAATCTGCCATTAATGGGAACACATACTTTATAGATAATGATAAAAAGCATGTAAGAAGCACACTTTCTACTGGGATAGATTTTCCAGAGCCAAACTTCTCAGCAGAGACGATGAGTAGTGCATCCCAAAGCAAAAGAATTGCTGTGAAATTGTTACAGCAGTTCGTTTTATGCACTTAGGATTTAATTCTGCATCTGTGGGTGTTTACATCTCTTTGGGCTGAAGATAGTGACTGGATGACCTGTATTTGTGTGAGTTTTAATAGTTTTAATTTTTATAATAGATTTGTGAATGTTTATTGTAGTAAACAATACAATAAGTCTTTGTCTACATATACTTTATGCCTTTATGACATGACTACCTTTTTTCTTTTCTTTCTTTTTTATTTCATATTTCTAGGCCACAAGATTTATCTCTTAGTTTTTTCAAATTGTGGCAAATCTCCAAAAATAAAAAAAGAGAAAATCCAACTATAGGATTCACTAATCTCAAACTTCAATTATTCAAAGGTCAGCTGCACTGTAACAGAGGCTACTACCTTCTGGACACCTGTGCTGGAGGTGGGTATGTGGTCCACCAAAATGTCAGAGAAGCAAATTCTAGCCTGGAGTGGCCTGGGTCCCTGGCTGCCCTCACCCCAGAGGAAGTGGTGGTTATAGAAGGCCAAGGGAGTTGAGGTTTCATCTCATGCCCTATGTGTGGCTGAAATCTGGTGCCACTTGGCCCTTGAACTGCAATGCAGTGGAGAACTGCCCATCTGAATTTCGCTCCTGCCCAAATATGCGTTATGTGTCCAGGAGGAGGGAAGAAGGGACTGAGAGACTTCTCCACATGTCCTTCCTCAATCTTGGACCTGCATTGTATACTTTCTACACACAGACATGTGACTTACAGAGGTCCCTAACTTACTGTGGATCAACTTACCAACTTGAGAATTTACAATAGTGTAAAAGTTACACAGAAGCCATATTTTGAATTCTGATCTTTTCTAGGGTAGGGTAGTAGGGGCACCTTGCCCCCTCCAGCAGCAGCTCCCTGTGGCTGCAAAGCAGAAGGTAAAGAGCATATGCTGTAACATATGGCATAGCTGAACTGTCATGTTCCTAGTTTAGGATATTAAATGCATTTTTAGCTTGCAATATTTTCAGTTTTCAATGGATCATCAAGAGGTGACCCATGTAAATCCAGAACCATCTTTACATACCATACATATGTGCACCCGAGTGCATGCATGTACACACATGCACAGCGTCCTGGCTGGGCCTCTCTCAGCCCCCTCTGGGCAGGGAAGATTTCTCAGTCCCACCCCAGACACCCACAGACCCCTTCTTGGACTTCTAATTTGACTCCACGTTGCCCGGGAGAGGTGCCCTGTGCTGGCCGCTTAGCTGAGCCAGGAAGAAGTGTATCCCGCCAGACTGCCCGGGTGCTGACACTCGCCCTGGTAGAAATACTAGGTGCCCCAAGGAACGGACACGAACTAGGAAGTGGCTGGGCAAGCTTCACTTCCTCGGAAAGAAGCGCTAAGGAAAAACGTCCCGCAAGAAGCCAGTCCGCAGGCTGTCACCCCCAACTCGGGATTGGGTTACAACCTTCGCATTGGCTGTTAAAACTGGGGCGGGCAAAGGGAAGGGCTAGCGTTAAAATGGCTACAATTGGATGACTTTCTTTTCTTTTCTTTTAAAGAGAAGGCCAGTGAGAGAGAATCAATGTTATTTAGATTTCGTTGCTCCGACACTTAATTGCGTTCGTGGTCTGGGGTTCGAACCCGCGTCCTCCGCATGCCAGGTAAGCTCCGTGATCGCTGAGCCCGATTAAGGGTTAAGTACTATATTCTGAAAGCGCACGAGAACCTTCTATTTCTCAGAGCCCACACCAGCTGGCAGCGCCAATCACCCCCAACCCCTGTCGGCCCGCAGCAGCTGCAGCGCGCCGGACTCCCCGCCCACGTGCGCGGCCAGAAGACTGCACCGCAAACCCCGCCCGCCTGCGCGTCGCGGTCCTCACCCCTCCCTCCCGGGGCCCCGCCCATAGGCCCCGCCCTGGCCCGCCCCCGGCATCAGCCTCCGCCCCTGTCCCCGCCTCGGTATCAGCCCGGCCCCGCCCTGGTATCAGCGCTGTCGCGCACTGGTATCAACCCCGCCCTTGTCCCAGCCCTGTTCCCAGGCTCCGCCCCCGCCCCCGTGGCTCGCGGTGGCCTCCCGGCTGGGTACACACATCGCGCCATGGCGTCAGACGGCGACGGCGCTGAGGTCCCAGGCGGACGGCGGGTACTGGTGGTGGGTGGCGGCATCGCGGGGTTGGGGGCGGCGCAGAGGCTCTGCCGCCACCCGGCCGCCGGACACCTGCGGGTCCTGGAGGCCACAGCCCGCGCGGGGGGCCGCATCTGCTCGGAACGCCGCTTCGGTAACCGCCTCAGACGCGTTCGCGGACCCCCTTCCCGAACCCCGCCCCGGAGTGCTGACCGCCTTATCCGAGCCCTTTGCTCCGGCCCGGAAGCCTCGCCTGCTGTGCGAGTGCAGGCCGCCCGCTTAACCAGCCCTGGCTCTCTGAGCTCGAAACCTCACCCAAGCGAGTCGGGAGGCGCCTGGCCTGGAAGGCAGCCCGGGGCCAGGCACTGTGCCCGCCTCAGCCCCAGGTCCCTCCAAGTGCCTTACCAAGGCAGGTGCGGCTAGCACCACTCCCCAGGGGTCCCTTTAAGCATGGTCTATAAGGGATCTGCCTCTGGGAACCACCTAGCCCTCAAGGACAAGAAAGACCTGTGGCTGTCAGGGGATGCGCGGGCCCCACAAGCATGTTTGGGAAAGACTGGGCTGGAGTGGCCTTTCTGGGGAGGAGACCTCCAGATGGCATCCCCTGTGCTCTTAGGTGGCGTGGTGGAGGTGGGTGCGCACTGGATCCATGGGCCTTCCCAGGGCAATCCTGTCTTCCAGCTGGCTGCTGAGTATGGGCTCCTAGGGGAGAAGGAGTTATCGGAGGAGAATCAGCTGGTGGAGACAGGTGGGCATGTGGGCCTGCCCTCTGTGTGCTGTACCAGCTCCGGGGCAAACGTGAGCCTTGAGCTGGTGGCAGAGATGGCCAATCTGTTCTATGGGCTGGTAGACCAGACCCGAGAGTTCCTTCATGCAGCCAAGACCACAGTGCCCAGCGTTGGGGAATACCTCAAGAAGGAGATCAGCCAGCACGTGGCCGGCTGGACAGAGGATGACCAGACCAGGAAGCTCAAGCTGTCCATCCTGAACACCTTCTTCAACGTGGAGTGCTGCTTGAGCGGCACCCACAGCATGGATCTGGTGGCCCTTAAGCCCTTTGGGGAATACACCGTGCTGCCGGGGCTGGACTGCACTTTCTCTGGGTATGGATGTGGCCCTGTCTCCCCAGGAAGCCCTCCATCTACCCCAGGGCCAAGGGGCTGGCTGGACTCTGCTGTCAGACTTCGGGAGGCCGAAGAAGTGGGGGAGGACATTAGGCATTTGCCCTGCTCATTCAGAGATCAGTCACTATTTTTCCTAGCTGTGCTCACTTAAAGCAGAAGAGAGTTTCAAAAGTGCAATTGAGAGAGGAAAATGCCTCCTCTCTCCTGTTTCTGAGGCTTAAGTGCCAAGAGCTAGGAGAGGGGCTTCAGCTGCAGAGGGCCAGACAGCCCCCTCCCCTTGGACAGGGTGGCTCTGGAGGGCTATCCCACTGAACTCTCAGAAATCAGCCCTGAGGCTTCCAATCAAGGAATGAGTATTGGCGTCTTAAGAATGTGCAGAACCAGAAGTTTGTTGTGGGTTAGGAGAGAGCCCTGGTTCTGCACGCTTACCTGGGCAGCTTTGTGTCCATTAGCTCAGGAAGGTGGTATTAACTTTCCTGTGGTTTAGAGAACCTCAGGGGTGACTTCCCACTTCTAGGAAGACTCTGCCCCTGCCTCCTCATACCTGGTCCTGTGCAGTGCTTCCTTTGACATCTGCGGGAGCTTGGAGGACTTATTTCTGCCAGTGTTACTGGTTCTCTAAGCAACACCCTCCTCTGTTTCTCCTAGGGGCTACCAAGGACTCATTGACTGCATCATGGCCTCCTTGCCCAAGGATGTGATGCTTTTCAACAAGCCAGTGAAGACCATTCACTGGAATGGGTCCTTCCAGAAGGGCTCGGTTTCCGGGGAGACCTTTCCGGTGTTGGTGGAGTGTGAGGATGGCAGCTGCCTCCCAGTGCATCACGTTATTGTTACTGTTCCCTTAGGTAGAGTTCACTCTGTGCTTTTAGTCCCAATCCCCCCTCCTTGCTGCATTGGCCTGTGGCTTTACTCAGGCCAAGTTGGCTCCAGGACATTTCCTGGGCTGTAATAATGTTTGAATAGACAGAAGGAACCACTCTTATGTTTGTAGCAATTGCATACCTTGGAATTAAGAAATGTGGGGTGGAGGTATGATTGGAAAAGCTGGGACTGACCCTCGAGGTTCTGCTTTCTTGGGGAGGAGAAGGGCAGGAAGAACCTGGTTAGGTAGGTCCAGCAGTGAATCTTGGGAGAAGTCATGTGGATGGTTCTGTGCAACTCCAGCCAGAGCTGTTGCTATAGATCTAATCTTCAAGCAGAAGCTGTTTGGCCATTTGATAACAGGTGTGGGTGGCTGAAGATGGAGTGGCCAGGATAATTGCTGTGGACTGGAACTCTGCTTCATGCCATGTGCCTGGGGGTGGACAAGCCCGTACAGCACCCTGTGCTGTTCCCACAAAGGGAATCTTACTGGGTGTGTTAGCATCTGCACTGCTTGCCTTGTTTTAACAGAGCCTTCTGTTTGTGTCTCCAAATCAGCATGTGTAGCTCTGTCATGGTCCTTTCAATTGAACACCAGTTTCTTTGTTCCTTCACATCTGCAATTCATGCCAACCAAGTTGCCAGGGCTGACCCCTGGGGGTGTGACCGTTGTGTTGTTCACAAGGCATGCTCTTAATCACGTGGCATTTGATAATCTTGGTGGAGTGCCATGGTCCTCACTGCCTGCATCGCCTGGTGTCTGTGTGCTTTGGGGACATTTTGTGGCTGGGTCTGTAGTGAACGGCTGGGAGTTGCAGGCTGAAGCTCCCCGTTCGTTCGCTGCCTGTTGGTGAACTTGCTGTTTGCTGCTGGTTGCTCCTCTTTGCTGCTGGCTTTGGGAAATTGGCTTGGTATCATGTGCTGCAGATGTTGCACCTCTAGTTGGGCTTCCTTGTTGCTGTTTCTTATCTGTCCTGTAGTTTGCCTTTGGGCTGAAGTTTCATTTTTGTCTGAAAGTCTAAGCTTTCCTGCAAAGTGATATGTGGGGTCCAGCATGCAGACTGCTCCATGTGACCAGGGGTGGCCAAGGGGCTTGTGCTGTCCCTCTGGTGTGCTGCTTATGACCCTGGAGTCCCAGTGGGCAGGGCCAACCTTGTTTCTGCACCCCCAGGGCCCTGAATGAACATGTGGCATGTTTAGATGCCTTTCCCTCACTCAGTCCAGGTTCCTGTTGATGTGAATTCTAGTTTAAGAACTGTGTGGTGTGAACCACATCTAATTCTGAATTCCAGGTTTTCTCAAAGAACAACAGAACACCTTCTTTGATCCGCCACTGCCTGCTGAGAAGGCAGAAGCAATCAGGAAAATAGGCTTTGGGACCAACAATAAAGTCTTCCTAGAGTTTGAGGAGCCCTTCTGGGAGCCCGACTGCCAGTTCATCCAGGTGGTGTGGGAGGGCACATCACCTCTGCAGGGCACTGCTGGAGCAGTGCAGGATGCCTGGTTTGAGAAGCTCATCGGCTTCTTGGTCCTGCCGCCCTTTGGGTATGTATGCATCCCCATGGCTCTGAGGGAGCCTGGCCCACTCATTAGATCTCCATTTGCTTGAGAATACAGCACACTGCTGCGTGGGGGTCCCATGAGCCTCCAAGGTGCTGGCTACCGACACACTGGGCCTGACCCCTGCTGGGGCAGAGGAACGTTAATTGTACACAGGTAGGCAGTGTCTCAAGGGGCCACAACATGCTGGTGGACTGAAAGAATGTTTAGTTCCAATGCACTTACTGGGATTCTGTGGGGAAGTAGGACTTTTGATGCAGAAGAAATTTGAAACATGTCTGTGCATACCTAGGGAGGTGATACTTAAAGGGGTGCAGTTACTTAGCTAAAAATGCTTGCAGGTAATGGAATCAAGCACCACAGGTGAAGGCTTGACCTCATGCCCTAGCAGTATAGGTGGCTGGTGCTAGCTCAGGAAGTAGCGCCAGAGGCAATCAGAGGGTGGGGCTTGCGCTCTCTGGTAAGGTAGAACAGGCAGTGTTCTGTGGCCAGGCAGCAGATAAAAGTCTACATTCTACCCTGGGACCTTGTTTTCAGCTTGAAAGACAGGATAGGCTTGAGAGCTGGAGGCACAGCCTCTGGAGTTTGGAAACCCAGTGGCAGGTGATTAGTGGCTCTCAGACTTGTGGTTCAGGATCCCTTTTTAAATTAGTTAGGATCTCAAAGAAGCATTCATTGATGGGATCATGTCTGCATTTACCATGTGAGAAACTGAGCCTGAGAAATTTAAAGATGCTTCTTATTTAAGGTGACAGTAAAAAACCTATCCCATAGCATAAACAGCATTTTCACAATGAAAAACAATTATGTTTCTCAAACGAATTTGATGAGAAGAGTGGGTGGAGTTTGTGTGTCTACAGATCTATTTGGAGTCTGGCCTGGAAGTGCTGGCTCTCAGAGCTGCTTCTGGGTTGCCCTGCTTTGTTCTGGAGCTACTCAGGCAGCTGGAGGGAGAGAGGAGACAGAACTTTCAGTGGATAGACTGTGGGAAGGCTAGGGCGGAGTCTGAGCCTGTGTCAAGGGACTGTGTATCTTGTCCCACTGACATCAGTTTGTCTGCCCTGCACTTTGAATGGATGCTTTGCCTATCTGTGATTTTGGTCATTTAGAAAATATTGGTTCTTGTAGTCTTCCAAATGTTGATGACATTTTGTTACATAATAAGAAAAAGTTTGGGGTTGGGATGTGGAGTGCTTACAGTGAGGCCCTGGGTTCAATCCCTAGTATTGAAAAAAAATTAAATTTTCAATATCATCACCCATTTCAGAAAAGCCTTTCAGTATTGGGAAGCTGTTGATAGCAGATACCGGTTTTCTAAAAAAAAAATTTTTTTTTTAAGAAAGAGGGAAAGTGAGAGAGAGAGAGAGAGCGAGAAAGAGAGAGAGAAAATCAGTTTTATCCAGTTTTTCGTGTGACTTTTGTTGCTCCAACACTTCATTGTGTATGTGGTGCAGGGGTTTGAACCTGTGTCCTCACATGCCAGGCAAGTGCTGTAACTGCTGTGCCACTGCTCCAGCACGGTTTTCTAAAATTCTGGTTTTTGCTTGAGAGCTTAAATTTCTATCCCCAGTGAATAGTGTTTGCCATTTGTTTTCCTGTGACAAACACCCCTTGCTCACTGGGAAGACATCTGCTGTGTTTTGTTGGCCAGGCCTTCAGGTGCAGAGATGTTTGTGAGGAGACTGCTCATTCACAGGGAGTGCTCGTGGGGTCACCACCATGGGGTGAGTCCTGTGCCTGATTCCCACTTCTCCACACTGACTTGGAGTGGGGGCTCAGGATTAGGATCTGCTGCTTGGAGGACCTTGAGTGAGGTCAGCACTGCGTGTGTTACTGCTGTGCTGAGAGGTACAGCTTGCCTACCTCGCTTCTGCTTACCCCTGTCAGTGAAGGTGTGGTGGGAACAGCAGGTGCTCTCTTGGTGTGATGCAGATGCTCTGACCCTGGGAGTGCTGCCCTGGGGAAGCTCCACGGACCCCTCTGTGTACCTGGGGTGGGCACACAGTATGGGTCCTTGCAGAGCCAGCAGAGTTCAGGGACCAGTCTGTGTGGCTGGGGTGGGGGCACTTTGAGAGTGATGCTGGTTTTGTGGATGTTGGGTTTGTGTCCTCTTGGAGTTGAATGAAACTGAGGGACACCGAGGCAAGCAGAGCAAAGAATTTATTTAAGAAAGGATGGAAAGGAAAGACTTCTCCACGAGAAGGGAGTCTCAGAGTTGAGAACTTGAAGAGTGGGTCCAGCTCATTTTTCTTATAGTCTCTCAAGATTCTCCCGCTTTGGTTCATCACTGCCTTCCGTCCCCCATGCCTGAGAGCTTGAGTGCACAATTCTGGTCTGGCCTAGTCTTTGATCCTGGGCCACAGGATCTTTATTAGTAAGAGGGGAGTTGCTGTCTGGACGCCATTGTTAGCGAGGGGTATGTGAAGCTGATGTGCACCTCTGCTTGCTCAGGGCAGTGGATGCTCTTTGTGCTCTCAGGAAAAATGACCATTAGTTAATTTTTTCCTTATCAACCTGCATTATTCTGTCTATACTGACAGCCTAACTTTTCCCCCCTGTGGCTTGGGGGGGGTACCCTGAGAGTACTGCCCTGGGGAAGCTCCAGGGACTCCTCTGTGTGGCTGTGGGGGCCACCCTGGGGGGTACCCTGAGAGTACTGCCCTGAGGAAGCTCTGGGGACCCCTCTGTGTGGCTGTGGGGCGCATCCTGAGAGTGGCGCCCTGGGGATGCTCTGGGGCCCCTCTGTGTGGATAGGGGGCACCCTGAGAGCGCTTTCCTGGGGAAGCTCTGGGAATCCCTCTGTGTGACTGTGGGGATACCCTGAGAGTACTTCCCTGGGGAAGCTCCGGGGACCCCTCTGCGTGGCTGGGGTGGGGTGGGGCACACAATATGGGTGCTTGCAGAGCTGGGCTGGCTGCAGCTTTCCTGGTGTTCTCTTTCCAACAGGTCTGTGCATGTACTCTGTGGCTTCATTGCTGGTCTGGAGTCCGAGTTTATGGAGACCCTGTCTGATGAAGAAGTGCTTCTGTCTCTAACCCAAGTGCTCCGGAGAGTGACAGGTGCTTATCTCCTGTAGCAGGTTTGCTGTCTTGTGCTGTTGGGTGGTCTCTAGGCAGGAGTATGCATGTCAGAACAGGAAACTCAATCAGCCTGTCCAGGACAGCCCTTGCTTCTGCTGGTGGTGAGAGTAACATTCTTATCACCAAGGAACTAAAATGCCTTTGTAAATACTTAGTACTTCTTTTTTCTAAAATCTGCCACCAAAATTAATGCAGCTGTTCTTAACCACACACTTTCAGACAGAGAAGCTGGGCCTCAGAGAAGCTGCTCAGGCAGCCAAGGGTCAGTTGGGTCAGCGGAGCCCCTGGTGCAGCGGTGGTGTGTGTTGGCATTGGCTGTGTGCAGCACTTCGCAGAGAACTGAGACCGGAAGAGCCTCTTAGGAACATGCTCCGTAGTTGGACACAGTGGTGCATGCCCTATAGTCCCAGCAACTTAGTGAGACTGTCTCAAAATACAGAATAAAAAGGGCTGGGGATGTAGTTCAGGGGTAAAACACCCCTGGGTCCAATCCCTAGCACCAGGAATAAGAAAGGGAATGCCCTTGGTGGCTTGGTTTTCCCAGCTACTGTCTTTCGTTTGAAATCGCTAAATGAAACACTAGTTGCAGATGCCCATGACTGAGGGCTCTGGGTTCACATGCTGCATCTCTGGTTCAGGAAACCCACAGATGCCTGCGCCCAAGAGTGTGCTGAGGTCTTGTTGGCACAGTTCCCCGTATACCCGGGGCTCCTACAGCTACGTGGCCGTGGGCAGCACTGGGGACGACATTGACCTGCTGGCTCAGCCCCTCCCTGTGAATGATACTGGCACTCAGGTACGATGGCAGCCCTGGCTGTGAGGTGCCAGGGTCCTGCTACAGAGGAACCTGTGGAGCCCCAGAGGCCCTGGAGCGGTAGCGAGGAGTGGGTGGAGTGCAGAGGGCCCTGGAGGCACTGGAGTGGTAGTTAGGGGTAGGTGGGTGCAGGAGGTCTGTGTAGGCCCTTGGGGCAGTAATGAGGGGTGAGTGGGGCTGGGCACCCAGACTGAGAGCCATTTTCTTCAAGATTTAAAAGAAATTTAAAAGTGTATCAGTTACATCAGAACTATATATATACATACCTTTTAGAGTCAGAATTCCGCAGAACTGGCTAACAAAACAAAATGAAACACAAGTAGTTGGTGGAGGCAACTGTTCTTCCAATTTTTTTTTTTCCTTTTTTGCAGTGCTGGGGATGAATCCAGGGTCCCAGGCATCTGGGCAAGTTTCTACCAGTAGCTACATCCCTAGTACCCAGCTGATTTGATCCCTAAATTTACTCTCTCTGCAAATCACAAGTTTGTACTACCACTTTTGAAAAAATTTTATGGAAAGCATCAAATGTATGGAGAAGCAGGCAGAAGCTGTGGGTGCCCACCCTGGCCTCCGTAGGCTCTTCTTGCCCCCCTCTGCTGTTTCTGAGCATGGTTATACACACAGGTATTGCGTGTAATTCTAAACATTAAGGACACTCTAAAAGTATGTAACCAGGGTGTGGCTCAGTGGTAGAGCACTTGGGCAGTATGCACAAAGCCCTGAGTTCCATTCCTACCATCACACAACATCAACAAACCCAGTAAAAATATGCAATGTGCTGTTACCACACTAAAAAAAGTAACTCCATAAGTCATCCAGTGTTCAACGTGTTTTCCCAGTTGTCCTGTGATCTCTTTTCAGCTTGTTTATTCGCCAAGCTACTTCTTGAATACCTAGTTTTAGGTATTTTTGATCAACTTCTGCCCCAGTTCATAGGCTTTAGCTTTCTTCTACTCCTCTGTTCTCCCTGACTCTTGAGTCTTTTCCCACCCTGCTGGGGCGCTCAGCAATTCTGGTGACTGCCTTGTTTACTCCAGGTGCCATTCACACCTGTGCCATCCAGGCACGATGTCTTCCTGCCCATCTTGGGTATGAGTGAGTGAGCATGGGGCTGTTTTGTTAATCTGCTAGCTGTCTCACTTGCATCTAAATCTGACCCTTTTTTGCAGCTCCAGGTACTGTTTGCAGGTGAAGCTACACATCGGACATTTTACTCCACCACGCATGGGGCCCTGCTGTCTGGCTGGAGGGAGGCTGACCGCCTCACTAGTCTATGGGACCTGCAGTCTCAGCAGCCCCGGCCTAGACTCTGAGCTTGGTTTCTGCCTTCTCTGCTCTCGTGGTGGATGCTAGGACCCTCTTCTTTGACAGATGGTTTTCAGTCCGGTTGTCTGGGATCTCACTGACAGTTCTTTTTGGATAACTTGGTCACCTCGTTTCTTTTACCTGTCACTGGAACCTCCTGGGACTGAGTTTGGGTGATCTGGAAGTCATGGGTGACTACTAGTGGGGTTGCTATGTACATAAAGCAGTTCACGCCATCTCTTTCTGTCTGTTTAGAGTTGTCCTTATACCTGGAGCTGCAGCACCTGCTATTTTGTCCCTCCTCTGCCCCAGGCAAGGTCAGGGCCCTGTCTCTGACCCCTTGGCCCCCAGCCCTGTGGTTGCCCCTCATCTCTGGCTTTGCCTTGGCGGCATGCGACTGCAGCATGGCTGGCGAACCATCTCGCCTTGCTCATCAGCAAATGCTGCATCGGGTACCCCTGTGTGGACTGTGCAAATAGTGAACTAAGGAGACACATGGTGTAAGGGGTACCCATCCTGACCTGGGGGGGTCAGGTTTTCTGGAGGAGGTGAGGAGTGTGGGGAGCAGGTTGGCCAGGCACAGCAGGGTGGGCCTGAGGAGGGTATTGGGGTGAGTCTGCTGGGTACTCTCCCATCTGGTCTCAAGCAGCCCTAGGGACAAGCCATGCTGCTAGTGTTTCACAGCAAAGGAGACAGTGCCACAGCTACCAGGGGGCTCTGACATTTCCTCTTGAGCACAGGGGCCAGAAGGCAGGTAGGTGCACCTGGAGTGTGGCACTGCATATAGGGAGGGGTAGGAGCTGCAGAGGTCTGCTTTGCACCCCTGCAGGCACAGGCTTCTGGCCTAGGCGCCTCAGGGCAGTCTGTCTACTGCCATCTGGTTTCAGTAGCTGGAAGGAAGGGGCAAGGGGCCACACCCCTCCAGAGCTGCTAGTCTTATGCCCTTAGCCCTGCAGCTTAGCCAAGCTCTGCCTGGTCCCTCCTGTTGCATCCTTCAGGTCTAGGTTCAGGTCTAGGTTCACATTACCCCCCACTCCCCAGGGCTTGCTGTGACCTCTGGTAGCCCAGAGATCTCTCAGGCTCTCACTATGGTATGTCACCATCCAGAACTCTGTCGAGTGCTTGTTGCCTTGTGTCCCCAGACTGGTTCTGCATTGGACGTCTGACAATCAGACTGCTGCAGGAGAAATTCAACACTGTTTGCTTATAGTTTATGCTCCCAGGATAAGAAGGAATGCAGCTTTGTTCAAGGGCAAAGATCTCCATTGTTGATGTTGAAGTTTCATCAGCTCACGTGTCTTTGGGAGGCATTTCTCTTTCCAGAGAGACAGGTCCAGGCTGTCCTATCTGTGTAGGGAGGAGGGAGAGGCTCTGCTGTCCATGGTGAGGACACATCATCACCGATGTCATCTGGAGTAATCTGAGCATAGTGTTTAAGGAGATTGTTTCAAAGACTGCATTCACTGGAGGGAAGCTCTTGCAACCCAAATGCTGCGAGTGGTTGCCTGGCCCGCAGAATTGATGTTAAGCCTGGCCAAGCTCATCTTGTCTTGCAGCCATGAGGAGCACTGCAGCCTCATTGTATTAATGGGTTTCATTTAGCAGGGTTGCAGTCAGTGTTTGGAAGGGTTGTTACACTAAACCTAGAGTACCTGGAAAAGAAGTGGAGCTGTTAAGTGTATAAGGTAAGTGTGGAGTATGACAGCATTTTAAAACGAGTCTGTAAGAAAGGCCCAAGCTTTGACAGGGGACTGCTAAGTTTTATTATATACTCAACATGCTTAAGGGGCAACTGGGATTTTTTAGGTTTTAATCTTATTTACTAGTGTTGGTGATTGAACCCATGGCCTTGAGCATGCTAGGCAAGAGCTTCACCACTGAGCTGCACACCCCAGTCCTGGGACTTTTTAAATTTAACTAATGTTAACACATCTCTGAATTGCTTAAGAAAAATCCCACGTAACTCAGGAATCTGGATATAAAAGACCTCTATAATGAAAACTATCAAACATTAGAAAAAGAAATTGAAGAAGACCTTGAGAAGATGGAAAAATATTCCATGTTCTTGGTTAGGCAGAAACAATATAATTGAAATGGCCATTCTGCTGAAAGCCCTGTATAGATTCAATGCAATCCCCTTCAGGATACCAATGACATTCTTCATAGATATAGCAAATCAATTCTCAAATTCATTTGGAATAACAAGAAACCCAGAATAGTCAAAGCATTACTATGCAAGAAAGAGGAAATAGGAGGTGTTATAATACTTGACCTGAAATTATACCATAGGGCTATACTAACAAAAATAGCATGGCATTGGTATCAAAACAGACATGAAGACCAATGGAACAGAATAGAAGATACTGAGACAAATCCACAAATCTTTAACCATCTGATATTGGACAAAGTGTGCAAAAATATAGCATGGTAAAATACAGCCTGTTCAACAAATGGTGCTGAATGTAGTGGACAGTCATATGCAGATAACTGAAATTAGATTCTTGTCTCTCACCCTGCACAAAAATCAAATCAAAATGGATCAAAGAGTTAGAAATTAAACCAGCAACTGTACAATTGCTAGAAGGAAAAATAGGATCAACATCCCACCACATCAGTGTAGGCACTGACTTCCTTAACAAAACTCCAATAGAACAAGAATTAAAGTCAAGAATCAATAAGTGGGATGCCATTAAACTGAAAAGCTTCTGCACAACTAAAGAATTAGTCAAGAGTGTCAAGAAAGAACCTACAGAATGGGAGAAAAATCATTGCTGCTACGCCTCCGACAGGGCCCTGATATTCAAAATATACAAAGAACTCAAAAAACCTTAACACCAAAAACACAAATAATCCAATTAACAAATGGGCTAGGGAACTAAACAGAGACTTCTCAATGGAGGAAGTCCAGAAAGACAATAAATATATGAGAAAATGTTCTACATCACTAGCAATCAGAGAAATGCAAATCTAAACTTCACTGAGATTCCACCTCACTCCAGTCAAAGTGGTAAAAAAGAAGAATATGAACAATAACAAATGCTGGAGAGGTTGTGGGGAGGAAGGAACACTAACACACTGTTGGTGGGACTGCAAACTTGTACAGCCACTCTGGAAAGCAGTGTGGGAACAACTCAAAAAGTTAGGGATGGAACCACCTTCTGACCCAGCTATCCCACATCTGAGCCAAGCAGCTCAATTTACTATAGCTAAACTATGGAATCACCCAGATGCCCCTCGCTGGATGAATGGATTAAAAAACTGTGGTGTATATATATGCAATAGAGTTCTACTTTGCTATTAGAATTATATCATGGCATTTGCAGCCGAATGGATGGAGATGGAAAAAATTACGCTGAGTGAAATATCCCCAAAACAGACTGAAGGGCAGAATATTTTCCCTGACGTGTGAAAGCTAGAGAAAAATCTAAGATAGGATGAAAGTCAGCTTGTTTAAGTAATAAACTCACCACATTTGAAATTTCACATAAGCAGGAGCAACTGTGAAGGTGGGGGGGAGAAGGGAGGGAGGGATAAGGGGGAGGGAAGGATTAGGGGATTTTCAATACAACTGGGAACACTCGACTCCCATGAGAAGTCCAACTATACACAGGCAGGAAGACAAACAGAAAATTTCAAAAAATAATACACATGTATATGCTCATTTCTATGTACAGCTTATGGGTAGTGCAGAAGAGACATAACAGCCGGTTGTGGATGAAGCGGGGAGGTCCTGGACTAGGATCAACCTTAACTTTGTCAATATCCACGTATGCATTATATGTAACAACGATTTCCTCCAATGTTAAGACTATGTCAACACCACCACCAGGAAACCCTCAGGAATCTGCGGAACTTCTCCGCCCCCCCCGTCGCCGATTCGGATTTCCTCTCGGCCGGGGTAGTGTCGTGCGCATGCGCAGCTGCGAGGCGGGATCCTGGAGCGCCGGAACTGCCGGGCGGCGGGGATAGTGAGGGCCGGGATTGCGGAGGCGGTGCGCGGCGGGCACTTCCGGGACGCGGCGCCATGCGGCAGTCTCTGCGCGCTCTCTGCGCAGCCAGGACCGCCTGGCGCGAGTGCTTTCCCCTGCAAGGCCGGGAAGTGGCGCGCTGGTTCCCGGGCCACATGGCCAAGGGTGAGGTCGGGCGGGAGAGCGCTGGGGCCTTTGCAGTGGTTTCCCCGCCTCGGCGCCTTTGGCGTCAGGCCGGTGCACTAGGTTGAGCCCCGTACGGCTGGGCGAGGCCGGCGGGATACAAAGGGCGCGACGCATCCTGTAGCCGTTCGCCCCGGTGAGGGTCGAGGCTGGGGCCTGCTCGCTGGTCTATAGCACCGAGGACTGCATGTGTCCTGCAACGCAGACCACGACCCACGACCCCAGACCGTTCCACCCGGTCACCCAGGACCGTGTCAGGGCGGGGCACCACTTCCTCGGGTGCTTCCCTTCCTAACCCTATCTCCGGGGCACTCAGGACTGTGTCAGGGCCGGGGACTGCTCTCTCCGGTGGTGCCCTTCACCCTGGCACCCAGGACCATGTCAGAGCTGGGGTCCGCTCCCTCGGGTGGTGCCTTACCTCACAGGCCAGTTGAGCGCTACCCCTCTGAAAGGTCATGGCCCCCACTTAGTGCCTTTCTGTCTTCAGGGCTGAAGAAGATGCAGAGCAGTCTGAAACTGGTGGACTGCGTCATCGAGGTCCATGATGCCCGGATATCCTTTGACTGCATAGCAGGGGCCGCATTCCTGAGCGGGGCAGCAGACATTGCTGGTCTCCGAAGGCCCTGCCATAGTCCAGTCAGCTGCCTGCAGCACCCAGCACCCTCACTTGTCCTTACTGGCGTTTAAAGCAGTGGCTCTCCACCCTTTTACATGTTAGAATTACCCCGAGTTTTTTAAACACAGTGGCTGATGTGGAGTCCAAGCTGGTGTTCTCATCTCCCCACCTCTGTGTCCTTTGTTTTGGCCTCTACATGCCTCACCCAGGCTTTCCAAGGTAACCTACATTAGAAATCTCTCTAGGTAGGATATTAAACTTGAGATTAAGTGTTCCTGCCTACCAGGGTTTTTCCTCTTTTGTGCTGCTCGGACTGGCTTTGTCATGGTTGAGCAGTGTTGAGGTTCTTCTGTGATGGTGCTTGCAAGCTGTCACCAACCTGCCTGGTCAACCCTAAGAGGGCTGGGGACCCCAGTTCCTCAGGCTTGAGCCCAAGCACATTGCCACCCAGGCACAGCCTGGTGCAGTGTGTAGCTGACCTCCACTGCCTGGAGCCTCTGGAAGTAGTAGTGGAGGGTGATCATTTTTATGGTTCAAAGAACCTTAAAACTTTATATAAACTTTACTAATAAAACAGCAGGTTTCTTTTGCTGTAGGCCATAAATATAAATTCTTAAACCACTGACTTGCTGGTCAAAGGCGTTTACTGGCAATTATGTATCTGATTATTTTTAAACTTTAGGATTTTTTTTTCTTTTTGTATTACTGGGGATTGAACTGAGGGTGTCACATATGCCAGGCAAGTTGCTGAGCTACCTTCCCAGCTCTATATATCTGATTATTTAAAAAAGTAATAAAACATGTAGTCATTATTTAGGGTGTGTGATGAGAGGATTTTTTCCATTTTTTATCTCTGGAACTTTCTACTTTATCTAGGATATGGCAGGGTGCCTGTGCCTCTAAAACATTCTAAAACATCCTGGGAGAAAGGTCTGGAGGCTGGTTAATTTCTGAATGTGCACAGAATTGGTCAGCTCTGAGGGAAGGTCCCTCTGCATGGTAGATGGTGGCTTGCCTGGAAGCCTTGATGGGGCATGCCAGAGGCCTTGGGATTCTCACAGCTGGACTCCCTGGGAGAGATGAACTACTAGGAGGGCCAGGAATGTAGGTGGTGAAAGAAAGAAGCCCCTGCTTGCCTGTGATATACAACGTGGAACCTCACTTTCAGGCCCAGGATCCCTGAGTGGGCAGCAGCTGGGCCCCCAGTGGTGGGGATCCCCAAGTCTTTGGTGGCCACAGGTGGGTGGTGCTTTAAGATAACCTGGTTAGGACTCTGGGAGACTCTTCCTGAGTGATCACATCATTTGTTTTGAGTCCAGGTACCTTGGCAGGTAAACAATAACTTGATTATAAAACCTTCCTCTGGGCTTTGGTTTTATTCTTGTTACCATCATTTCCACTTGGAAAGGTGAGTGATGGCCACTGCCTTGCTGACTGCTTGTCCTGGTTGTTGCAGAAGGTGCACCCTGTCTCCAGTTGGAAGAGCAGAAGGGTTTGGCTTTGCAGCTGTTGGGGTGGGAGAGGCCAGGGCTGGCTCCACTCTGAGATAGAGCTCTTGCTGATGGGAGGTAGACAGGGTAAAGTAGGGTCCATCAGCTACTTAGAGCTTTGAGGAGATTTTGCCTTAACGTTGCCACATCCCACTTTCGGGTCGCAACCCTCTGTTTCAGGAGACCCTTGGGCTAAAACCTCATTTGCTTGTTCTCAACAAGATGGACTTGGCAGACCTTACAGAGCAGCAAGTAAGGACCTTAGAAAGATGCCCTCAGCAGTATGGCACAAAAGTTGCCAACACACTCAGAATTGGCCTGGCTTGGTGTCACCTCCTCAGGCAGGTTCTGCCTCAGAAACAATCTGCATTGCAGAAGGACTTGAAAACAACAAGAAATGCAGAGACTGCACCTCCAATCATATTTCCAGCCTCCACATTTCCTTTTCTGCCCTTCTCACCTCCAGCCTTTCCAGCTTCCAGGTCATAGGCTGTGCAGAAGGCTGCCAGCAGCAGAAGACCTTGGGTCAGGCTGGTGAGCATGGAGGCCCTGGGGGGGCACTGCCCAGCATGACTTCCTTGAGTGTAGACTTAGGAATGCTCAGAATGGATGCACTCTCCTGGAAGTGGCACAGCGTGTTGTCTCCTGAGGTGAATGCTCTGTCCACTGTGCCCCACCTGGTGGCCTCTGGCCTTTGTGATCACTTCAGCTGAGAAATGGACTTCCACATCTTACCTAGTTGTAATTTGACAAGCTGCACAAGGCCAATGCCTGGAGCCCTGGATAGCACTATTGTCGTCTAGAGGTCTGTGATGGCTGCCACACTCCCAGGTGTCCATGCTCACCATCTGGACCCCAGGTTTTCTGCTGCTGGCTCCCTTCTGCATACCCTGTGATCTGGAAACTGGAAGGGCTCAGGGAAGTATGGGTAGGTAAGGTTTCTCCAGAGCCAAGCAATGCTGGGTGCAGGTGGCAGGGTACTTTCAATGTGGCCCAGAAAATGTGGAAACTGGAAATGTTGGAGGTACCGTCTCTGTTTTTCTTGCTTTGTTGTCAAGATCTTTGCAGAGAGGTGTCAGGGTCTTAAATTCAAGGTAATTTTTTTAAAGTTGTCAGTGGTGTAGAAATTCCTCCATTGGTGTAGAAATTCCTCCATTGCTGCAGCTGCAACAATGCCTTCAGTTTTCCTAGGTGATTGGCACATCCCAGTCACTTAAATCCCCACAGGTTTTCAGGAAACATTCAGTACCAAAGCTCTAGGGCAGCCAACTGCTGTGGTCTGCAGAACTGAGGGGCTCTGAGCAGATAGTGCTCCTGGCAGAGTGATCCTTAGAGTGCAGACTTTGAGTTTTATTGTATCATACCATCCGTGTTTTCATTTAGTATGTAACATGGAAATGTCTCTTTCAGAAAATTCAGCAGCACTTAGCACGAGAAGGCCTAAAACATGTTGTTTTTACCAACTGCATAAAAGATGAGAACGTCAGGCAGGTAGGTCTTTTTCTGCTCATCTGGTGTTTCTGCTTCACTGCATCGTTTTATAAGAAGCAGAGTTTTGGAGATGATCCTAAGGTTGGCTTCTGCTGCCCAGGGATGTGGGGTAGTTAGAATGCAGCTGTCCCAGCAGCCCCATGGGGCACCACCTTGCTCTTGTCTGCTGTGGGGATGGGGTCAAACCACATCTAGGTGTCTGATCTGGGCACTGGAGAGTACTGCCTTCAGAAATTGAAGTCCAAACCTTGTTGGCTGCTGCTGCAGTCTATGTATGAGGTCCTTGTCTCTCAAAGAGTAGAGGAGATGGTCCCCGATTATTGTTTGGAGGTGGCTGCAGGTGGGTGCATTAGGGGATGTCAGGCTGAAACATGTGGCTTGGCTTGGTTGTTGCAGATCATCCCAAAGGTCATGGAACTGGTTGGAAGCAGCTACCGCTATCACCGAGCAGAGGTATGTAGGTGGGACCCAGAGCTGGTGGGGGTGCCACCAGCCCTTCCTGCATGCAGAGAACGGGGAGTGTCCCAATCCGGAGGCTTGGCCCTTTGATCCCTGCAGCAATCAGGGCTGGGTGGCCTGTTGGGTGGCAGGCCTCTGCCTGACCTCTTGAAGTTCCATGGTCTGGGTGCTCTGGGGTTAAGGCTCTTCTGCACCCCGCAGAATCCGGAGTACTGCATCCTGGTGGTTGGAGTCCCCAACGTGGGCAAGTCCTCTCTCATCAACTCCCTGAGGAGACAGCACCTCAGGACAGGTGTGCCTGTAACCTCTGCTGCCATCTGCAGGCTCTTCTGCCAGGACAGCGAATGGCCTGAGGAGGGCCATGTGTGGACAGCTGTTGTATATTTTATGCTGGATTTGTCTTCTAGTGTTTTTAACGTGGGAATGGGTTGCTTTCTCCATTTATTCAGAGCTCTTTGGTGTGGAGAATTCCACATGTAGGATGGAAGGTCTGCCTGGCCCGGGTGAGATGCAGGGACATGGTCTCATGCTGGGTGTTCTGGACTTGTGAGGACTCGGGCACCAGGCTCCTGCTCATCCTCATGTGCTGATTGAAAACATGGCCTGCAGCAGAGTCTACGCATTTTAGAGTTTAATGCCAAATCTCACTGAATTGGCTGCGTTTTTCACATTAGCATTACAGGGTTTATTAACAAACCTGCTCACAGTGTAAAATCTGAGACCAAAAACCATGCTGAACCATTATTTCAGAGAGTACTTAGGGCATTAATTGGAGAGTTCTTCATCCCCAGATTTTTTTATATTTTAGTTTGAGACAGGGTAATGCTGGCCTCAAACTTGTGATCCTCCTACTTCAGTCTCCTCAGTCACTGAGATTATAGGCATGTGCCCCGAGCCTGTCTTAATTGAAGAGTTCTATGGTCATCTGGGTTTTTTTTGCACTAGAGTGCTTTATCACATTCCCATCCCTTTTTAAAAGAATTTTTATTTTGAGTCAGGGTCTTGCTAAGTTGCCTAGGGCTTCATTAAGTTGCTGAGGCTGGTTTCAAACTTGTGGTCCTCCTGCCTCAGACTTTTTTTTTTTTTTTGGTTGGAGTTAGAGAATTTTATTTTTTCAACTTAATTTTTTTTTTGTTTCTCTGACACTTAGTTGTGTATGTGGTGCTGGGGTTTGACCCCTGGACCTCGCACATTTCGGGGAAGCACCTTAACCACTGAGCCACTGCTCCAGTTCATGCCTCAGACTCTTGAATTGCTGGGACTACAAGCCAGGTGCTACTGTGCTCAGTCAGTCATCTGTTATCTAAAGTTAATTTTCTTGCATGTCCTTCATGGCCACTGGCATTAAGTGTGTTCACAGTTCTGTGCAGCCGTCCCCACTGTCTGGTCAGACTTAAAAACCCTGTGAGCACACACTGCACTGGGACCCTTCCCCAGTCCGTGGCACCCCCATTCTGTCTGTTGCAAGTCACCACACCTGATGTCATTCCTGTGACTGGCTCATGCACTTGGCAGTGCCACATGCATATGGGAGTCAGGGTCTTTCCTCATGGGACTCTGTGTCCTCTTCTGTGTCTCCACCACAGCTTGCTCATCCCTTACACTTGATGGATTCTTGCTCCCCTCCTGAGTTGGTTGGCAGGGGTAGTGGTCTCCCTGGGTGTGCCCTGAACTGGGCCCTGTGCTGCAGCCTAGGTGTTCAGAGTGCAGGTGGAGCTGTTCAGGCCTCTGGTGGGCAGTGTGGGAGGCAGGTGAGTCCAGGAGGGAGTGGACTGGTGTGAAAGAATGGCACTGGTCTTGCTGTCACAGGCTGGGCTCCTTTTCCAGTTCAGGGGAGTGGGTTCTGGGCATTTGTTAAGCCTCTTGGCTCTGGGGGCTGGCTTTTAAACAGTACCCCTGTGTGCTGTTCAGGGCTGAACATGGGTGGTCACAGCTCTGGGAAGCTTGTTTGGCCCTTGGGTTTCCATCATTCTTGTCAGATGTGTTAGTTACACATGTGTTTCTTCACATGTTCTGTGGCTGTGTGTCAGTTAGCACTCGACAGCGCCCCCTTCTGTCTTACAGGAAAAGCTACCAGGGTGGGTGGTGAGCCTGGGATCACCAGAGCTGTGATGTCCAGAATTCAGGTGGGTCCTTTGTGGCTAGGCCCAGAGCCACGCCCAACACTACACAGGCGTCCTTTCCTGGGGCTGCTGAGCAGCTGTGGCGGCTTCTGCCTCTGACCATCCTTCCCTTCCCTCCGGCATTATCTCTCTGCCAGATACTGCCTGTTGTGCAAACCTGTAGAATGTGGTCTTGTTGCCCACCTGCCAGGGCACATGGCTGTCAGGGAAGAACTGAGCAGAGGCCACTCTCTGCACACTCCCTTTGGTTCTCCATGGGACCTGGTGCTTTTTATTCTCTAAATTAAGGGTGAATTAAATCCTCTGGCCACCCCTTTGCTTGGTGAAAATGATGGCCCTCGGGGGTGGGTTTGCTCCCAGAGGCCTCCCTCGGTGCCTCTGAGTCCTGGAGAGGGGTAGCCAGCCCGTCAGGAGGCTGTTGTTATAGGCCTGACTGTGCCCTCTGCCTGTACAGGTGTGTGAACGGCCACTGATGTTTCTCATGGACACCCCTGGGGTGCTGGCTCCTCGGATCGAAAGTGTGGAGACGGGCCTGAAGCTGGCCCTGTGTGGTGAGCTGGGATTAGTGCCATTCTGCCCACCTTGAGCGTGGCACAGACCTCACAGGTGGAGTTGTTTCACCTTTTCCCTGGCTGCTACTAGCAGCCAGCGTGAAAGCTTAACACAAAAGCCAGAGTGACTCACAGCAACACGTGCTGATCACCACCTGGACCCTTTCCTGCCAGAGCAGACCTCACTCTCCCATATGGCAAATGTGGGTAGAGGTCAGACCTTGCAGCCAAGTCTCATACCAGGTAGGAGGAAGGCCAGAAGGATGGCTGCATTCTTCCTGTGGAGTCTCTTTTGCAGCTGACACTAGGAGGTGTGCCAGTGTGGCAGGGGCACAGATGCTGGCTGTTTGGCATGCTCACACTGCTGCTTATCTTCTAGGAACTGTGCTGGACCACCTGGTTGGGGAGGAGACCATGGCCGACTACCTCCTCTACACCCTCAATCGGCATAAGCTGTTGGGGTAAGTGGCAGCGAGGGCAGGGTAGGTAGCCCTGGCTTGCTTGTCCTGGCCAGGTGTGGCTCTGTAGACACATTGCTACAAGTCAGACAGGCATGTGAGACCGTCATAAGCCCAGAGGACAGGCATTCCCCTTGCCCCATTTCTTATACATTGTAGTCACCCCTTCCTGCCCTCCATGCTGACAGCCATCCACATCTGTCACTAGGTGGATGTGAGTTTTCCAGGATGTTGCACAGTGAGATTCATCCCTGCTGTGACCTGTGCTGAGAGGCGGTCATTGTTCTGACACTGCAGTGTGCCCCTCCCATCCCTTGTGGGTGGACCCTGGGTCATCTGCAAATCTTGGCCAGCGATTTAATTTTATTTAATTTCTTCGTTGATGTTCTGTTGCCTTAGTTTCTTCATTTTTTTTCATTCGTCTTTGTTTTCTGTTATACTTGGCTGATTTTGTCATTCACTTTCAGTGCTGTTATTGATGGCTTGAATGTGTTGTGCTGTTTTTTTCCTCCTTGTCCCATCTGCATATCTCCTCCCCTTTCCTGCCTTTAGACTGCAGCATGTCTTGAGACCCCCTCTATCTCCTTTGCTGGTCTGGTGCTTGAGGTGGTTGTCAGCAGCACCCAGGCCCTTCTCCTAACCCTAACCTGTCCACAGGTACCTTCAATGTTCTGCACACGTTCTCTTTTGTTTGCCTAGTGGTCTTTTAAAGAGACTCATTCTCTTTAAAAGAAGAGCACCTTATATGTTTACCTGGCACTTGCAGTTCAAGGTGCTGATTGTCTCACAGGAGACCTGCTTTACCTGCGGTTTCATTGTGTGTGAGGATTTTTCTCAACATTTACTGCGGGACAGGTCCTCCTGGCCCCACCCTCTGTGTTCCATGGAGGTCCTCCTGGCCCCTCTTTCCTGGAGCTGGGGATCCTCCTGGCCCCTCCCTGTGGGGCAGGTCCTCCTGCCTCCTCTCTCAGTGCTGGGTCCACCTGGCCTCTTCTCCTGGGGCAGGTTCTCCTGGCCCTGCCCTCTGTGCTGCAGGTCTTCCTGGCCTCTAGGTCTGGTGTTGCAGTTCCTCCTGGCCTCACCCTCTGGTGTTGCAGGTTGGCCTGAACCCTCCTTCTGGTGCTCCTAGTCCGCCTAGCCCCCTCCCTCTGCTGCAGGTCCACCTGGCCCCATCCTCTGTGCTGCATGTCCTCCTGGCCCCTCCCTCTGGTTCTCCAGGTCCTCCTAGCTCCTCCCTCTGTGCTGCAGGTTCTCCTGGTCCCTCCCTCTGTGCTGCAGGTCCTCCTGACCCCTTTTCCTGGGGCAGGTCCCTGGCGCTGGGTCCTTTAGCTCCCAGGTTCTGTCTCCTTTCACCTTCACATGAAGGTGCTTTCCCTCTGCTCAGGTTTTGGTTCTGGAGAGGCTGAGAAATCCTTTCACTGGCTTTATTCTGGTGAGGGTCTGCTGTCCTCTCTCCTGTCCCTCTGCCTTCATGTTAGTTCCTCTGGCTGCTTCTGAGTGGACACCCTAGGGTGCTGTCCTTTGTGTTTCTGTGCTTTTGCCTTGTTGGGTTTCTTGCACCTGTGACTTTGTGTGTCTGGCACACGTGGCTAATTTCCAGTGTTAGGACTTAAGTGCATCTTCTGCCTCCTGCCTGCTCCCTGGGCTCTAGTTGCCAACTGCTGGGCTCTTGGCCTGTGTGCTACTTGCTCTGAGACACGTGTCTGGTCTGCGGTCATCCCATCCCATTGCTCCTCAGAGCACTGTAGAAGTTTGGGTCCTCCTCTTATTCAGCTCTGGAGCCATTGGGGTGCTGTGATAGCTGCTGCCATATCTGTGGGTTCTGATGGCTGCCCCTTCTGGATCCACACGAGTTTTTCTCTCATTTTGTGTCTGTCCTGCTTTGTAGTACTGGGTGCCAGACTTTGGATCTCACCTTGTGGGGAAATGGGTCTCTCTTTTTCTGAAGGAATTCTTGAGTCTCATCCTGGGGTGCTCATGCAGAAACCTGGCCGCTGGCTGCTCTCGGGTGTGGTCAGCAGGGCTTCCTATAGTTCTGATGTAGCCTGTGTGCAGGTATGTGCAGCACTATGGCCTGGGTGGTGCCTGTGATGATATTGAGCACGTGCTAAAGAGTGTGGCTGTGTGCATGGGGAAGACACGGAAGGTGAAGGTGCTCACGGGCACTGGTGAGTAAGTCTGTGCTGTGTGACTTGGGACCCTCACACTGTTACCCATTGTGTCCCCTGGCTGTCCCTGGAGGAGGTTGGGAGGAGGGAAATGGGTGGGGGCATTCTGGCACTGTCCTGGGGTTGGGGTTTGGGGCAGGGGAGTTACAGAATATTCTGGAGAGAAAGGAGTGTGTAGTTCAGGCTGAGAGGGTGGGACTGGCCATGCCCTCTATCATTGGGTGGTGCAGTTTTCTCTCTGAACATGCCCTGGCCCAAGTTTCACTCACTGATGCCCACTGTAGGGTCTCTTGGAGCTGGGCTGTCCTGCTTGGAGGTTTCCTTTCTTACCAGACCCACCTGTCCCCAGGGGATGTGAATGTTGTTCAGCCCAACTACTCTGCAGCAGCGTGTGACTTCCTCCGGACCTTCCGCAGTGGGCTGCTTGGCCCGGTGATGCTAGACCGTGATGTCCTGCAGGGCTCCATTTCCGACACAGACCCCAAGCCTGCTGGGTAGCAAGTGGCCTCCTGGATCTTATGCAGACACAGTGAGGCTCAGGACCACCCAGCCTACCCTCTTCTGGAAGCACCACACTGGCCACTCTGACTCAGGGATCCACTCTCCTTTCCCCTGTTCCCTGTGGCCTGGCCAGCTCTTGAGCAGTCCTGCATGCCTGGCCTGGTGGGGTGGTTCAGGTGGTTCCTGCTCAGTGTCTCCAGGGAAAGGTTAGGCTGGCTCAGTGCAGCTAAAGCTATGATCTCTAGTCTTTAAAATTCTGGATTAAAAGGTCCGCTCTTACTGACTCTTTCATTGCACACCCGTGGTACCCTGGACCCATAAATTGAAGTCTTTCTTACCTATGAAAGCTGGGATGGGCAGGTTAGGGATGGGGCTCTCTCCTGTGGCCCTTCAGTGAGCAAGAGTCTTGTTCCCAGCACAGGGGTTTATTTCATTGTCAGCTTCGCTGTTAAATGTATACACAAGCATGGACAAGAGGTTCAGAATAGTGGAACCCAAGGATCACCTCACCCTTCAGGGCTCTGCTTCTCCGAAAGCCCCCTGCCCACAGCTCAGCAATACAGTGGGCCAGAGGGTAATGGGTGGGTAGCATCTCCTAGCCAAGGAGTCAGTGGCCCTCTGCTTCAGGGTTTCTCAGAGGAGGTGCCGAGGACCTATCCCAGTGTTGTTCAGGGAAGGTTGCTGTCAGCAGCCTGCATTCTAGGAAGCGTGGTTGGGTTGGCGCAGACAGGAGGTTCTGCTGGGCCTGGGCCTGGAATAGCTCTAGCCTCACCCTTCTGGAAGTGGCTTGGTTTTCCCATAGTGGCCTGAGCCTCACCAGGGCTCTGGTGCTCAGCTGCCCCTCTCCGTGCTGTGGGTGGCTGCCACCACTGTGGCTGGTCTTGCAGTTGTCACTTGTGCTGCACCTGCCATGTGTGATTGGCCCATCCTAGATTACCCCCTTAGCACTGCCTGCTTCCTGCTGAGGAGGTATTCAAAGGTTCTTGGCTGTGCCAGATGCTGAACATGCTCGAGGAAAAGGCTGGTGTGTGAAGTAAGCATCAGAAGTGTTTCCATCGTGTCTGGAACATACCAATACTCACTATGTGGTGTGTAAGGGTCTGGTCTGGTGCTGCTCATCCTGGTGGGCATCTGAGAGACAGGGGGCTCCGATGGGTCTTCCTGTGCCAGACTGGGTGATGGTGGGGCCTCATCTGTTTTTGAGGGCCCCACTGGGCTTGGCCTTGGCTTGCTGGTCCTCAGTGGCATCCAGCATAGTCTGAAAGGGAGTGAGGAACATTGGCAGTGTGGATGACAGGCTGCAGGGAGCTGTGACCTGTGACTTAATGCTTGGTCCAGGGTCTTGCCAGTGGCCTTGAAACCTATCCCCTAACCAGGGCTCTGTACTGGCAGGAGAGGTACTGGTGTCAGCATTGTTCTACTGGTGAAGCCCAAAGGCTGCTTGGTCCAGAGGGTGAGGACAAGTCCTGGAAGCAAATTGGCTGTGGGCCAGGGTCTTGTCAGAGCACCTAAGAGCTGACCTCTGGTGGTTGAGTGGTTAGAGCTGGGAACCCTGAAGCTGGGCTTGTGGGCAGTGTGCTGGTGGGAGCTGGAGGCAAATCCTTATCAGGACTGGCTAGCATCTTGAGGCTGCTCTGCCCTCACGATATCCTTGGATGGTTGGACAGCACTTGGTGTGGAGAGAGCTCAGCCTTCTGTCCTGAGCCAAGTCTTGTTCTTGTCTGGCTGTATCTGCTGGAGGCTGGGCCCCACTGCCTTGCTCAAGGACCTGCAGTATCCCTGGGTCTGAGGAGCCACCACCTCCCCCGTGCAGGCCATCTCTCAGCTGCTGCTGGTGCCACAACCTCACCCAGGGCCCCTGCCTCAGCCTGGTCCATCTGCTTCTGAGGGAGGGGCTGCCCACTAGATGCTGCTCACCAGAAATGTGGGGACCATTTAGAGTACAGGGAGCGTTCTAGTGGGATGGGAACGGCTATCCCGAGTGATCCCTGTATGTGAATCTAAAGTTCCAAAAACATGGAATGTTCCTGAAAGTGGGTTTTCTCCCAGAATGTGTCCTAAGAGAAGTTAAATGATCCTTAATGGCCTGCTGGCTCCAAGGTGGAGACCATTCCCTGGCAGAGTGTCCTGTAGAAAGTCCTCCAGGAAGAGAGGGATGCTGCCTTGGCCAGGGCTTGTTCTCTAGGGAGCTGTGAGAACCACAGTGGGCATTTCTGGAATGGATGGCTTTGCTGCTTGGAGTGTTCCTGGGCTGTGAAGTCCTCAGGACCTGCTCTAGGCAGGCGGTTAGCACCTGACATTGCTCACATTGCAGCCTGGGTGAATGTTCTCCTCTAGATCCTAACGTTCTGTGGATCATTCCTGCTGCTCTGGTGGGAGGTCCTTGGTTCCTGATCCTCAGGGCTTCAGTGGCAGAACAGGACTTGTCTGAAGGTGGTCTTTGCCTGGTGGTCAACACTGTCTATACCCTTCTGTCCAGGGCAGGTCAGGGGATGGGAGTGGCCTGAATGCCTGGCTTTGGCATCTTCTCGTGGGTAACTCTGGAGAGTAGAGGGCAGCCTGCAGGCCAACTGCCTCTCTGCAGGGATCCTGACATCCTGGAGCTGGGAGTGCTGCTGGTTCCATGGTAGGGTGGGAGATGGGGAGGTTGGACAGGCTTGGCAGGAGGGTGGAGTCTTCCAGATGAGAGGACTGTGGACAGTGGAGGGAAGGGGTGCTCAATGCTGGGGCAGCCTGAGGGGTCTGTGGAGAAGGTGCAGGCTGGGAGGCCAGGATATGGATCCCTTAGCCCAGCTGGGTCTAGGGCTGTAGCAGCCCCAGGGCATCCAGGACTACAAGGGTACTGCCCAGCAGCAGGCAGAGGTGGAGGTGGCTCTTGGATTTTACACCTGAAGTCCAGGTCCAGTAGCTGTAGACACCCCGGTCTGTCCCATTGCCACCAGGTGCCCAGTCATTGTGATCCTCCTGGCCATGCTCCCCTGGCCCTGTGGCCCTCCTCCAGCTAGAGCCCCCAGCCAGGCCAGTGGCTGCCCCTGCCGCTGCCCCTGCCGCTGCGCCTGCTGCTGCCCCTGCCGCTGCCACACGTAGGGTTGAGCCCGCAGCACCATAGCGGGGCGCAGGCCTCATGCGCACCCTTGAGGCCCCGCGTGTGCCACCACGCAGCCCTCCACGGGCGCTGCCCCGAGCCCCTCCCCGGCCACCCTTGGCTGCTCCACTGTCACAGAGGAAGGCCACAGCTAGTAGCATAGCCCAGCAAGTCACAGCCATCCAGTTCATCTTCATGGGCAAAACCTGAAGAGAGAGGTGGAAGGGACTTCAGCTTCTGTGAGAAGGAGCACATGGAAGTCAGGTGATGGGGCTAAGGACTTGGGGACATGCATCAAGGCCTGGGGACAGGGGCATCAGGGCCTGGAATCAGGAAGCTTAGGGTCTGAGGGGATAGTGGTCAGGACTTAGGGACTAGGGTATGGGGTTAGGGGATTCAGTGCCTTTGGAGACAGGGGTTTGGGATCTGGGGACCAGGATGTCAAGTTGGGTTTCAGTGCTTGGGGACAGGGGGCTCAGGGCCTGAGGGGACAAGAGTTCAGGAGCTTGGGGACTAGGATGTGTGGTTAGGGTCAGGGCTTGGGGAAAGGGGCTCAGAGCCTGAGGGCAGATTGAGTTGCTTTTGTGAGGATGTGGGAGCTCAGCTCTTGTGGGGACAGGGAGTGCCCAGCATCTTAAGGACAGCCTGCTCAGGGCTGGGGTGGGCTGGATGCCTGTGTGTCCAGGCCTGGGGTCCAGATTTGGGGTCCTGTTCAGTAACTGGGAAGAGGTGGGAGCAGGCTGTGAGGGATCAACAGTAGCGGAATGTTCTGTGCCTGAGGGGGATGGGGTGCAGAATGGGGGTGGTGAGCACTTGTGGTAGGGTGGTGTCCAGACCTAGGGGCCCGGGCTCCATATCTTGGGCTCTGCATACGGTTCTGTGGAAGGGCCGACCATGCTGGGAATGGGGGTCGTGTGGAGGATGCCTAGTACCCAGACAGCGCCTGGAAAGGGGTGGGCACGGGGCCATGTGACGCAGCCTGGCCTCTGGGACACCTAGTTTTCGCCAGAGCCTTGGGGCTGGGGGTCGCGGCGGAATGAGCGCAGCGTGGCTAGCACCGTGTGGTTTCCACCCCCCCCCCCCCCCCC
>PVKS010015961.1:0-44819 GCA_004027875.1 Aplodontia rufa
GGGGGGGGCACTCCTGGGGGTAATTGTAATATCCAGAATCTATACTCACTTAATAGTATTTTGTTAAAAACTTGTATGGTTGTTCAAAAATAAAAATTAAAAAAATGCTTTCCATCACAAAGGAATTTGTAGGATTAAATACATTAACAAATTGAAAGGACTTGGACTAATTCTCGAACACAGTAATGCAAATGTTTAGTAATGATTATCTCTTATTACTATGACTTGAGCATAATTGGTGCTCATTGAATAGCTATTGATTGATTACCACAGCTAGCTTTGACAGCTTTTTATGTGCTTAAAAAATAAGGCAATCTTTCCTTTTTTCTTTTTTGACATGGGGTTTCATTAGAGCCTTACTTCACTTATATACTGACCTGGCATAGAGTCTTCAACAGACATGCACTAGATGTGTACAAAATACTTCTGAATGTTAAAGGGCAAAATTAAATAATGAATGTAGTTGATAACTTGGGGTGGAAATGAGTTCTGATTTTTAATTGAAGGCACTGTGTGCATTTTGAAGGGTTGTTCTATATTTCTGACAGCCAAGAAAGCAGAGCGATGACTGTCTTAAAGCTGAGGACATTTTGAAACTGGAGCCCAGCTCCATAGTCTGTGACAATGCACAGTGGTTGATGAGTTAGTTCTAGAGGCTTCTGAATTTTAATGATGCTGGAGATGATATTGTGTGTCCTTCAGCTTGTTAGAGTGACACTAGCACTCCATAAATCATAATACCTGTGTATTGTAAAATCAATAGCAAAGTGCTATCTCAGCGCCAGCCCTTAATAAGTTTCTCACTGCTCTAACAGCTTAAACTTTGCCGTGATGCCATTGGACCTGTAGGTGAGGATCAGAGCATGCTTAATTTGTTTTGTAATAGAGACTTTTCACTAATGAAGGACCGATTAGTTAAGCTTTGGTTGCCACTCTAGTGATCAGTTGGCATAACAGCCTCCGCAATTAAACTCGTGTATCTCTGTCCTGAAGCAAAAAAGCAGGCTTAAACAGTCAATAAATGTTAATCCAGTCACAACCTGTCTCTGCCTTTGAAGGCTGCCCATGAGGGTTTTTCCCCCCACATCACATTTTTTTCATCTTGTTTTAAATGTGGTGATCCCCAAGGAGTTGGGATGTGGCATACATGACCTCCCATGGTTCAGTAATAAGATCTGGCATGCTAACAACATTGTCTACAGATCTGTCATCTATAGGTCCGTCTGTCCCTCCCCCTCTCTCACCTCATCTCTTTATCCAAGGTTGAAGAATAAATGAACAATTGAAGCACAGGAGCCCTCTGGATGAAATTGGGTAAATATGTATGCAAAAAGGAGAGTGTGTGTTTGTGTTGCTAGGACACACAGCTCTCCCTCACTTTCACTGCATGCATGTGTGGTCGGGATGGTATAGGAAAGTCTTCTCCTTATTTGCTTTTATCGCAGTGGATGTAGCTTGTAATCATCATTGGTGAGTGCTGGGAAGTGAGAGCTCAGGGCAGAGGCAGGGAGCCTAGTGGAGATTTGAAATAATTCCCAGATTGGGGAAGCGAATGAGGAAGAAACAGAACAGAACAAAATAAAATAAAAAAACAACAACAAAAAAAGGAAGAACAAAAGTTGGGAATTAAAAAAATAGTCTTAAGACTACTTAATACTCCTTGTGTTATCTGTATCCTCAAATAAAACTCCATGTATTTTTCCTTTATTATCTTTCTCTTTCATGAAACTCCAGATATTTTTCCATTTTTATTTTCTCTTTCACATAAGAGAGAAAAGTAAAGACTGGCAGCCAGACAGGAAAGTAGTTAATAAGGACGGTGGCTCACTGGTAAGTGACTAAATGAAACAGAATGGTCCGAAAATGCAAATATCTTCTGTTGAATCCAAATGCACATGCTTTGGGAATTTGGTGACATTTGTTTATTTCTTTCCCTCATATAGGAGCTTGCTTTCCACAGAGAAATCATGAGCCCATTTTATTTCAAATCCTTTAGCCTGCGTTCCTGATAGGAAGGTTTAGAGTTATTGGGAGAGGAGATGCCAAGCAGATGAGGATGCTGGGTTTGTTGCAGGCGTCACTGGTGAGGGGGGCAGTACCGAAAAGGGATACATGAGTTTCAAACCCCAGCAGCACATACACAACGAAGTGTCAGAGCAAAGCCACATGAAAAACTAAATAAAATTGAATAGTGATGCATGAACAAGATGCAAAGCAAAACGGGGAGGTTTAGAATTTAGCTTGCCATTAGCTGGGGTTCTGTAGAGCTGTTGTTTGCTTGGCATTTACTTTAGCATACTAGTATTTTATGATACAGTGTTATCACTTAAAATAAGGCAACAAAATATTACTCAATAGAATATGTATGAACTTAAAACAATTACACTTTTTAAAGCATTCTAGCTTGCTCTTTTGCATCCATCTTCTTCCTGGAATACAAATACTAAGATACAATCTGACAGCGATAGAGCAGGCAGGGACTAATCATGTCCTTATGAATTCATTTATGTTAGCAGAACCTCTAGTAATTTTTCTTTGACCTGCTAGTTTTTCAGAGAAAGCAATGCTGTAGAATATACACAGCTGGATTAGCCCCACCTTCATCAAAATAGCAATTTTTAATTACTAAATTACTTAATAAATATTTATTGAGTGCCTACTATTGCTCATCACCAACATAGGTGCAGAGGAAACAATAAAAAGTGACAATCTCAGTTCTCTGCCCTTGGTCCTGGTGGGAAATTTAATATAAGCAAAGAAATACATTTAAAGTAAAAAAAAAATCAAACACAAATATATTGATCATGAGTACTGAAGGCAAAAAATAATTAGCATTACTCAAGTAATTTATGACCCTAGTGGGCATTGAGCCACGTGCTACAGGCCTTAAGTCATTCAGCAATGGGGTCTTTCTGAGCCCTTGTTCCATAAGAACAAGTGCACTTTGTCAGATACTCTGGGCAATTGTCAAGAAAATTAAAATATTAGGCTCTCAAATGTGACAATTTTTTTCTCAACAATGTAAGATGATTACAGTTTTTTAGGACATATATAGATGTATCAGAATCAAAGATATATCTCACGTATATTTAGGTTTCATTTCCTCATTTTACATTACAGATGTTTTGCTAAACTGTTTGCTGAAGGTGGAATCATTTGAAATATGATTTAAAAAGGGCCCCTGCCATGACTGCTTTGACTGAACAGGAAGGTCTTTTTAATGTCGATGAATTACTGTAAATGTTCTGTCCTCCAAGTTTGAATTTTGGTCAGGTGGGGTTGCTTAGAGAGCCTAAATGGACGGACATGTGCACATGCATGTGTAAGGCCCCTTTGTGAGCCCGAGGAAGCAGAGTCTAGAAGTGCAGGTTTACCCTGCCAGGGAATTTTTAAGCAGAACTTACTGTACAGCAAGCCGTCAACGAGGGCCAACCTCAGCTCCAAGCACCTGAGCACACATGGACGCTGGTTTCACGAAAGGTGTTTAAATAGATGCTAAAATGTGTCTCTAGAAATCCAACTGTCCTAGCCCAGGTGGAAGCTCACTGTCCAGAAAGTGGGATGTGGATACCAGGGAGTCCTAGCTGACCAGAAAATATCCAAAAAGCTCCTTTTCACTTTCAGATAAACAAAAGGATCAAAAAACACTCACTTTCTCCTGGATTTTGCTTATTCTCAATGCTGCCAAGTAGCCACAAGCTGAGGGCAATCATTCTGAGTTAGCAGCTGGGGGTGAGCAAGAGTGGATAGAAGGAAATCAGTATCATCATCAGTGCTGTTTAACATTTCTTTGTTAAGCTTAGCAGCCTAACGAATATTTTACAACTCTTTTGTTCCCTAGTCTGGTTAACCAAGAAGCAAATAGGAAGGGAAGGAGCTCTGTTCTCAAGCTCCTCGGAGGGAATTTACTGTTCTCTTTCACCAATTAAAGGCCATTAAAAGCATGTGGTTTTCCATGAAGGCTCTGATTTAAATAGACAAAATCGAGGACATTCTTGACAAGGTGCCCCTCCTTTTGTTTATATGTAGATGGTACAAATTTCATTCCTGTGGCAAGGGCTGTGGCTGCATAGAAGAATGGCACATACTGGAATGGAAAAAGAGGTTGGTAGCAAGGGAGGAGTCTCCTGCCTCTTGACCCTTATCCACAGCCCCTTCCATACCAGGATAGCACTGGATGGGGCCCAGAGCCAACCACCTGGCAGATTAGGGGCTCCCCAGGTGTCTCCCAGTCATTCTTCCTAGTACAAATCATATCAATGGACAAAAAGAGGTCACACGAGACATTCACCTTTAAAGGAGCAAATTCAGCTTGTTCTGCAGGTAGTTGCTGCTTAACAATAGGTTGCAAAGGCACAGACCGTGATTCCGAAGGCAGAGGACCTGGTGGGAAACACAGGGCCAGTACAACACCCCTCAGGAAATGCAGACCTGGTTTCTGCTTCTGCTCTGCAGAAGGGCTCACATGGCCTTTTGGATGCAGCATTTCTGAAGCAGATTCAGAAACCCTCGTTTAATTCTAAGCTGAGTGCCTCTTACTTGACAGTTCCCTTGGAAGGGCCCTTGGCGTTTCTCTGGAGGAGCTGTTCTGATTCTTCATCCTGCTAGGGCTGCCATGATTGGAGGCCATGCTGGCAATCCACTGCTTTGGAAATGAAGCCCCACTCTCTCCATTTTCTTAAGATCAGAAAATTCCACCAGCCAAAAGCAAGGGTAATTTGATAGCTATTGTGGGTAGAAACCAAGTCAACTGAACAGTAAAAAATGACAGCAGGAAGAGTCTATTTAGTCTTCAGAGTCTGACATGCTGCCTCTGAACCTCCGCTTTGCAATTAACTTTGTGACTCTGGGTAAACTTATTGAACCTCCTGGAACCTTATTTTCATGGGATTGCTGTGAATTTTTATTGAGAAGGTGCAAAGAAAGTACCAAAACCCATGCAAGCCCTGGAGTGGCTGCTCTAGACACATAGTTTCCTATCGCTTCACTTTCTTTCTGTTCTTTGGCTAAATCCAAATACTCTGGCTGTTTGAATATTTTAAGATAAAACCCACAAGCAAAACAAAATCATAATGAGTAAGTATAAACAGCACCAAAACTGTTCGGCGATAATGTTTAACTGTATTTTTACTGAAGGGTATATAATACTAAGTTTATGGAGTTTGTACATTCCTCATTTCCTGCCAAGATGTAGAAAATGAAATGGTCCTTCGTATGCATTAATGGATGATGTGAAACACTGGGATTGCTGCAGAGTTTTCCTGTCAGTAAGCCCTGCTAGTACTTAGGATTTTACGCCACAATATGATGGTAGTTAACATGTGCTAATCACAAAAAGCCATTAATGCCCCTATGATTCAAGGGATCACACACTCTTTATTTCTGAATCGATTTGATCTGGGATAAATCCTAGACCCAAACAAAACCAGTGTGTGGCAGGAATAGTTTCTTCTAAACTCTAATAACTCAGATATTTTTCATTACAACACACACCAACCAAAAAAAGATGTAGACCTGATGCCTGGAAAAGGCATTTATGTTTTCCTTTTTATTTTTAAGCAAAGCAAGGAGCTGAAAACTTGAGAAATAATGAAACCAGAATATTTTTATTGCTCTGTTCTTATAAGAACTGATTTTTAATGAAATTTAGTTTAAAACAAAAAATCTTGTTCCTGAGTTGAACCTTTTCACATTCCAGCCTGGGGCTATCTTTTATTGGTCAAGTTATAAACCCTAGAAAAGGGGGTTTTATAGTGGAAATGCTGACAGAACCCGCATAGTGCTACTGGGTGCCTCTCTAATTAGTCTGAAATCCTGAAAACCGAATTCCATAATATGTGGCCTGTACTGTAGCGAGATTACAGTGTGGGCCAAGCCTCCAAGCTTAACTGGGCATTTCATGTGCAATCACGGCTCCATATAGACTATGCTAGAGCCTTTTGCAATTGTAAAATGCTAGTACTTTTGAATAAGAGGAAGCTTTCTTGGTCCTTTTATTTGTGCCATGGAGCTGTTTGGATTTTTTTTTTTTTGATTACTTAGGAAAAATCCCTGGCATGCATACCCACTTTGTAGACAATGAGCTTCAACCTAGCCCTGAACAGCTGTATTTCTAGAGATTCCTTTTAGCATCTATTTAAATATTTTTCATGAAATCACTTCTATTTGTGCTGAAGTGCTCGATGTTAATGTTGACAAAGAAGCATCCTGCCAGCGCCTGAAGCCAGTGGAGGACAGGATATCTGCAAGTTCACCCTGCAGAGCACTTTCCTAAATTTTCATTTACCCCTTTCTGCCCTGCCCTGCCCTGTGGTGTCTGCATTCTGCCCTCTACTACCCAGAATGGTCACCCTGCTCACACTTACTGGGTGCAGGTCCGATGGGGTCTTCATTTCTTGCAGCTGCAGAGCCCAGTCAAAATATCACCCAGGTATGGTAACCTGGCCTGTACCTAAGTTGGACACAACTCCCCACACCACCAGGGCCATCTCTAAACAAACAAAAAACAAAATAGGGAAAAGAAAGAAACTTAGCAGATTCAGGTTTTAAAGGAACATGCGTCAGGCCCCAGCTTCGGCGCTGTGATCCTGACCGCCCTCTTGGATCCCCTCATCTTTTCTCGGCTTCCTTTGTCTGTTGGTTTTGGTTTCCTGAGGTGTTCTGCCATGTTGGAGACATGGGGTTCAAACTAGATTCCTGCAACGATCAGTGATTGTGCAAAGGTGTACATATTCCAAAAGCTAAAAGCCAGGATAATAAAATGTCAAAAAGACTAGATGCTCTCCCAAACAATGTCCTGGATTGCAGCATGAAGTCACTGGGCAGAGGACTTTGCAGGTAGAGTTGACTCTGCTGAAAACTGCTAGAGGACATTTCAATTAAATTGTAGCAACTAAGCTGCCGTTTCTCCTGGAACTTGCTATCTTTTCACACAATGTTTTGGTCCAGAAATGACTGCTTAGCAATTTTTAGTGTAAGAGAGTAATGGAGAACTGTGATAGAATTAACTTTCTTAAAATAATAATAGTAACAGCAAAAATTTATACTTTTGGTCTTTTTTCTTGGTGAGCTACAAGGTGAAATTATTAGTATGTTTACTTAGCATGAGTTCCAAAATTATGTGTGATTTGTAAATACACAGCTAATAAATTATGTATTACTAACATCCATTTATAAACTGGATATTTCATGGGAGAAAAATCTTTCAGAGAAAAATCCTAAATGTGTTAAAAAAATGAGACTGGCTTTTTTCTCTCTTCTCCTTTCCCCTTCTTTGTTGAGAGATCATGACCCAATGATTAGTCTTATTAAGAGCTAGATAAATATAGTTTGGCAAAGTATTGGTGTTGGACTTCTCTATTTTGACCACAAATATTCTACTAATCATTTGACCATAGGTTAAATCACGTGTACCCACTTTGGGGTTTAGAAATATCTACGATCACTCAACCCCCAATTCATTAAGCTTTTCAAAGAGTAAATAATCATCTTTTGAGTAAGTTGAAGGTATGCCAGAATGCCAGGGTGATGGGGAGAGAAAGGAGAGAACATCAAAGCAATGCGTCAGACCAATTTATGGATCCGAATTTACCTTATTGAAAAGATACCATTTTAATAATAAAAACTTTGAGTAAAAGAAAATATACACACAATTAAGTAATTCCCTTGGACTTGGTTGACTAGATTTGCACAAGTCCCGAGAGAAGCGTGCTGAGCAAAGGCATGCTGCTGACCTGAGTGAGCTGGAAGCAGGAATAGTTCATTCACAAAAAGAGTGGATAGAACTTGGCAAGGTGATCCTAAGGTTTCATGGAAGATAAAGAATTAAAAATTGGGCCCAGTCCCCTTCTCTTCTGGGGGTGGGGGAAGTCTGCTCTTTTCCCTATGCCTTGCTTTCTGTTATTTTCTTAAAATAAAATCTGTCTGCTATGCTAAAAAAAACATTAAAAATTTGATCAAGGCAAATTTGAAGAAGAGTAGAAGGGGAAATTCTTTGTAGAAGATATCAAATCTTCAGACATTGGCATATGGGTTAAAAGGAAGATCAGTGGAAGAGAAAAAGCCCAGAAATAGACACGTGGGCATTTAGTCTGCAGAGAGAGCTTGAGTTACGTAGTACAAAGTTTTTAAAGTATTGATTTGGAAAAATATTTGATATTCCTGTGAAAAAACAAATTTCCTGTCTCATAAACAAAAATATGTTTCTGATTTGTGAAAAAAAGTTAAACTTCTGGAATTAAATACAGAAAATGACTATATAAAAATGGGATGGAGAAGGATTTGTTATATAAAAAGTATAAACCACACTGGGAAATACTGATGAATTAGACTAAATTAAGCTAGGATACAAAGTGCAGACTGGGAGAAGATGTTTGCATTACATATAACTGATCAAAAATTATACTCTCTGTGCTATGCTTATAGAAATGCACAAATAAATATGTGAGGAATATAAATCATCCATCTGCTTTGGAGAGAGTGTAGCAATATCTAATATGATTGAAGTTGCACATGCCTCATACACAGCAATTCCTAGTCTAGGTGTACCCAGTAAAGAAAGTTTTGTGCATGTATATAAGGAGTCATGTATAAGACTATTCACTTCAATATTGAAATATTGAAATAGTAAAAAACATTTAAACAATATATTTGTCTATCGATTATTAAATAGAAATGGCAAAGTCATAAAATAGAATAATACTATGGAGGAGTTAAAAAGAATGATTTAGATCTACATGTCTCCATAGATACATCTCAAGAACATAGTTGATCCAAGAAAGCAATTTGCAAAAAGGTATATACACTTTGAGATCATTAGCTTTTTTTTTTTTAACCACTGAGCTACCTCCCAGCCCTTTTAATTTTATTTTGAGAAAGGGTGTTGCTAAGTTTCCCAGGCAGGCCCAGGTACTTGCAATCCTCCTGAGTAGCTGGAATTACAGGTGTGTGCTACCATGCCCCATGCATTTATAGTAATTTAAAAAATTCATAAGATGCATCTACTTTGTTGTGGAGACATATATATGGTAAAAATATAATGATAAGTTTATGAAGAATAGTATAGCATCTTCTAGATAGAGGTTTTCTCTGGGGAGCAAGTAGGGGAAATAATTAAATCTACATAGCTTAATTTAATTAAAAAAAGCCTGAAGCCAAATAAGGCAAAATGCTATTTTATTAAATCTGGCTGATGGCACAGGGATCTGGCACAATACTTGTTGTTCTTTTCAGTATTTTTAAAATATTTCATAATTAAAAAGGAAGAAAATCATACCCCTAAGTGTTAGTTATTTTTTGTATTCTCTCAAATAGAATGTTTATATTGTAAGATAGTCCTTGGGAAATGGCAAATATATGAATTTCTATCTGTATTTTCAATCTCATCCTCTTGATATTTCTATTTTTGTGTATAATATATAATGTATATAGGTTACTAGTACAGTAGAACACAAATATTATTAGTAAAAATATATATGGATGTTCAAAAATATGTGAGTGTGCAATTAAAACGTTGTTTAAAGATAATACTGATCTTTAGGCAATATAAGTCATTTATATTCCCACAACCTCAAAATAATCCCTACTTATATTTTGTATTTATTCTTCAAACTTTTTTCACAAATTCTTATATATGTACATATTTAATAAAAACTGAAGCCTATGCAAAATATTGGGATAAATTTTTTCATTTGCCTATGAATAACTTTCTATTTCAGTAAATAATTTTTTTAATATCATTTAAACATGACACTTTTTTGTCAGATATTTTGCAATATTTTTAACAACATCTTTCTGATTACAAAAACAGTATGTACACATTGTAGAAAGTATAAAAAGAAGAATTTTTAAAACCTTCATCATCCCACTATTCAAACAAAATTCAGAGGAATAGTTGTTGTGTTTCCTACCACCCACAGATGCCCAAATTGTCCACCTTCAGTATATATATATTATAATTCTATTTTTCAAAACTGTTAAAAACTGGCTTGTACAGTTTTGTCCTTTTTTAACGTAGTATTTTATCAGAAGCATCTGTTCCTCTTGTTAAGTAAATGATGTTTAAATCTTAGATTTTAATGTTTGTTCAGTAGCCATCTCTTGTATTGACCATAAGCACTTAACCAGTCTTACGCTGTGGAACATTAGTGATATTTTCAGGTTGTCAGTATCGTAAATACCACTGTAATAAACACTCCTATTGAAAGTTTGCTAAGGCTTAGAGATTATGTTCTTATGATAGACATTGGGTCAAAGGATAAGAACGCTTTTAAGGTTTTTTTTAAATGCATATTACCAAATTGTTTCTGAGAAAAATATCTGACTTTATTTTATATTAACACATAAGTGAAAAGGGGGTATATAAGGTACATTAAAAATTTTATTTTCATATCGTTTAAGTGGGCATATGAATTCATGAAATAAATCTGTCCCTGAATTTGACAGAAGAATCTATGCTCATGATTTAATTTGCTTTGAAATCTATGGATGAAAGTAGTTCTCATAAGGATAAAATGTTTTCCTCATTGATACATTGGTCATCTATTTTGATAAATGTTCTTTTAAGGACACTGGAAACTAAAAAAGAAAAAAATTGAATGTGGTTAAAAATAATAAATCTGGAAATATTATAAATTTACATGTAAATTATTAAGGGTGCCTCAAAGAAAAAAAAAGAAAAAACATACTTGGAAGAGGAAAAGATTCAATGCTTTTTAAATAATATGGACCATAATTGGAGCTTATTTATAAAACATTTTCATTATTAAAACCAAAACATATGGTTGTTTTTCATGAGAGTTGGCAAGTGTTTTTATTGCTTTATAAAAAATTATTGAATTATGCTCTATAAATCTAATCGGCATATAGATTTTTAATGGTATATATTCTCTTTCATTAACTTAGAGCTCTTTTCCATAAATACCAAATCGTGGTGAAAGCTCAAAATGAGGGGATATAAGGTGAAAGCTAGGTGTTTAAAATTTGGACAAATTTTGAAATAAAATTTTAGGATTTTTAGGGAAAGCTAATTTGGGTGATCTCTGAAGGAATGCTTTATTCCAACTTCCAGTTTGAAGTATAAATGCTACCCATAGGAAAACAAGACTTGGGGATATTAAGTAGCTTTTAACTCCAGAAGCTCATAAAATTCAGAGCTCTCTGGCCACAAGAATGGGTTTGTTTACTGTGTTCATTCTTTTTAATACCCAAATAGTTACAAATTTCACAATTAAGTTTTGCCAGTCTTAGTCCACTAAGGCAGAGTTGCATAGAGATAAAGATCCAAAATGTCACTGTTGCTCTTTAGAATGTGAAGACAAACCAAAATTAAATGTTTTTTTGTTGAAGGCTGGAAGTCAGTACCAAAGAGCTCAGCTCTGAAGGTTCAGTCCATTAAAATTGCTTCAGTCTGCCATTTTCTGCTTTCCATGAATGGGCTTTGAGCACCTCCAGAGATTAATGACAGCTGCCATCAGATCTTTGGGGGATGGGGACAGTGACTTGCTAGGGAGATAGAGGATAGATTAGGGGAGGGGGAGCAGAGAGCATGCTTGCTCTTCCTGGGACTTCTTGTCCCAGCTGCTGTATTCCGGAATGTCAGTAAGCATTATAAATGTTCCAGGAACAAAATAGGGATATTGTAATTTATTAAGTTTAAATTGTAATGACTTTTATGACTCAGAAAAGAAGAGGGGGAAAAAAGGGGAAGGGAGAAAATGAAGGAAATAGTTTTATGCAAACCCAAAGAGGGAGTCTTTAAATTATTGGATCCTGACCCAGAATATATTGGATAATAGTAGAATAGGGGAAGAAACTCAGATTTTTTTGGTAACAAATTATATTAGTTTCTTTAGAAGCTAAACATTAATTCATTATAAGTATACTGATTGCTTATGCGTCCAACTATGTGCAAGTGATAAAAAAAGTATGAGCCAAAGTTTTTCATATAAACTGTAGTTTCTGCAAATAAAGAGTTTTTAGTCTATCTGGGGACTTCATGGTGAAGGAAAAAAATGAGACCAAAAGATGATAGCCTTCTTTTAAAGCTGACATGCCAAAGGAATTCACTCAGCTTATAATGTCTATGTGTTCTTAGGGTCACTGGGCCCATCCTATTGATGATGAGAGCCAATTAGTTCAGACAGGGATTCAGAAGCCATGGCTAATACACTCTCAACAGAGTCAATTGTGACATTAATGCTAGGAAAGAGCGGGGAGGCGTATAGCACAGTGATCGAGAGCTTTGGCCCTGGAATTAGACTAGTCCCAAACTCAAGTGCCTCTGTACTTTCCTTGCTAGTCACTTAAACATCCTGAGCCACAGTTCTTCCATCTATGAAATGGGGCCTCGATCTCAGAGCATTGCTGTAAGGATTCAAGGAATTGTTCAGGACAACACCTAGGACATAAATGTCAATTTTCCTTGAGTTTAAGATATCCTCAGTTGGACACAGTATCTTTAAAATAACAGCTTTGGAGAAAAAGAAGGAATGTTATTTTAAACATAAGCATTGAATAAAACCTGCCAATAGCACAAATTTCTATACTTTCTTCATATATTATAGATTTGCAACTTAGCTTTTTCCATATTGATAAAGAAGTCTTGTGAATCAATTACTTGGTAATCAGCAGTCAGGTATATATAGCCAGACTGTGACATGTGACTGTCAGTGCCTGACACTTGTGATCTTGGTTGTGTTAGAACTGAAAATATAATATTTGAGGGTTTTGATGGAAAAGGATTAGGTTTTCATCTGTATTTCCTGTTTGATTGAACATGTGGCTTTCCCCCACCCCTCCCTGCACTCCTTAGCTAAAGGAAAGTAAAAAGCTTTTGTTGAGATTTAGGTTGAAACTCAGACAGACAGACAGACAGACAGACAGACAGATATATAGACAGCCAGTGCTTCAGAAGCAATCCTTCATGCTGCTCGAGTCACCCACGACAGCCAGCCCCTCTTAGCTTTGATAATTTTAAACTGCAATCTGCTGAAGCTACGAGTTCTAGTGCCTTTGGTCACACTGCCATGCAGACTTCCTCCACATTCCCAATAACTTTTTCATTCAGGGCTTCGTTGTAATGTAATCTTTTGGAAGATATTTTCAGGACAATTAAGGATGCATACTTAAATAAATTTCATCCACTTGTGGTACGATCAATGCAAATAACCTAATGAGATGATAATCAGATAAACACAACTTCCTAAGTAAGCCTGATTTCCTGTATACCCTGGTGATAAAATTCTTGGCTTAGAAACCAGCAGTTTTCTCCTGACATCAGCTGTAAGATTCTTCCCACCTCAGAGACACTAAAAATGTGCTTCTCAAAAATGACAAAATGGTGTGCATATATGAATATGTAACAACAAATCCTATCATTACGTACAACTATAATGTTCCAAGAAAAAATGTGGAGATAGGAAAACAACCACCACCAAAAGCAAAACAAAAGAAAAGAAAAAAATTAAAGAAGAAGGAGAACAACAACAACGAAACAAAGGAAATGATCAGGTAGAGGAGAGGGTCCTCAAGGCAGAGGAAGCAGCACGTGCAACAGCACCTGCTTGGGGATGCTGGCGCAGCTCAGTGCAGGGAGCACAGGCGTCAGCAAGAAGGCGGGATGGGTCGGCAGTTCAGACCCATCTGCTGATAGTCTTACTTGTTATTTGGAGTAATTTGGGATCCACTAGTTAGAGATGCTGTGAAAGGATTTCAAGCAAAGAAGAGACACCAAGACCTTTAGAGCATAGAAAAGATACCGTGACTCTGTGTAGCAGACTGGAGTGAAGGAGAGTAGCTCTGTGGATATATTAAGGGTCCAGGCAATAGAAAATGTAAGCCTCAACTAAATGAGAGTCATTTAGGAGTGGGAACTCATGATTTGAACAACTGGATGGGATATTCTTCTACTAACAGCTTATGCTGAGTCATCTGATAGGGTTTCTAGACACAAAATATTTTCACTTTAGAGTGTATAGTAAAATAAACTCAAATCTACAATTGTAATGATAGTCCTTATCTTTCTTCCAGAGAGTATATTTCCAGGGAGAGAAAATAACATTTTATCTTTGTATATTATCCCTTGCAAGTAAGCAGAGTCCTTGTCTAGGTCATGACTTTTGAGCCACAGAGCCTCAGAAAGGGTTTCCACATGGCCAACGACCTATCAGGACAATTGAGAGAAGCCTGCAGAACACAGTCCTGTTGCCTTCCACTCATCTGTTAAGTTTGCAGGGAAGCCTTAGAAAGTAGCACAGGCAACTCAGAGAATTAAAAGTCCATAAGTAGACCATAGGTTGGGAATAAACAGGTATATTTACAAGATATGAAGTAGTAGCATTTAAGATAGTGATAAGACATTTGGGAGTTCAAACTTTCTCTTAATTCTTATTCTGTGGAAGCAAATAGAAGAAATTTAAGTGCAATTATTTTAATAAGTAAACCACACTTAAAAAAAATCTGATGAGGGTCCCAGGGAGCCTAGATGTGGACTTTCTAAGCATTCATCCTGTTGAAAGCCTAATGGTGGCACCTGTGCCACCCTGATCCAATCACCCAGAGCCATGTGCTGGGTGTAGCCCAGAACCTGGGAAAAAGGAGAAATCTTTTTTTGCACTTGCTTACAATCTTAACCCTGTTACAATGGTAGAAAATTCTCATCCTCCAAGAAAAAAGGAAGTTAAATAAAAGAGAATTTGTGGACTGCTACACGGAGATGAGTGTAATAGGAGGAACTGCTGATTTGGCGATCTGGACAAGTTTCAATGACTAAAACTCAAGATGGGAAAGAGGAAAACAATAATGCAACTGGTCTGCAAAGATGACACTGGGTTTGATCCTTCTTCCTGGGACTCTAAATTCCATGTTGGGGAACTTTTGTGTTCCCATCTAAGGACAATGGCTTTGAAATTGAGATGCTTTTTGTTGTTCTGAGTTTTTACATCTCACTCAGAGTAGGAGTGAGAATACATTTTTAGCATACTTGAGTTTTTCCTGAGGTTTATAATCTCTGCAGACAACAGAGCAAGTGGGACATGTATGTGTGATGCTTAAGCAGATAAATACGAGTAATGAAATACGGACGGACAGACTTTCAGAACAGAATTTATTCATAACCTGAAACCATGATGAGGTCTAATTTCATTCTTTGCTAAGCAATTTTTTCTTAATACTAGAAATATAACAATGACACAATTATACATATAGAGGCTGTATGGAGACATGGACCTCAAAAACAAGAAAGGGAAGGTGGTAACTAACACGTGAAGCAGCACTGATGAAATGGTGAGTTGCTGTTTGAAGCAGAGATAACCGGTTGAGAACAAAACAGGGCAGAGAATAAAACAAGAGGGCACACACTGTCAGAATCTCTTTCCAAAAGCTATGTTCTGTCTACAGAGATATAACCACGCGGTTCTTAAAATTTCAGATTGGAGAATATTTATGGAAGTCTTCTTCAATCAGAAATCATGACACAAATGCATGATTATATTATCATTATATTTTAGGATAAGAAAGAGAAAATACTCTGTAATTAATGTATTGTGAATGAGGTGTTACACTCACGTGCCATCTGGAGATCTTAGACTGATATTTCAGTGTTCCCAAGGAACTTTAAATTTTTGTTGCTTTGATGATTTTTACATTTCTGATTATTGTTAATGTATAAAGTTATGACATGAAGGTGATATGAGAAACACTAGAAAGATGGAAAGGGGAAAAGAAGTAATACAGGGAAGTAAAACAAAATCAGGAACAGAAAACTTAAAAGTAATTTGTCATTCAATTAATTTGATCAGCAAGTATTTATTGGGCTCAATGCCAGTTAAATGCCAAGCATTGTTAGAACCAAGGAATCCAGAAATGAAAAAGCCAAGGAAATTAAATGTGGATTGCTGTCTTGAGTTCCTCGATGGAAAACGATACTTATCTGAAGCAGACACAATTGACTATGACCTGCTGAGAGTATCTCCACTCATATGTCTTCCTTAGAGGGGATTCTTTTCAGCTTCATGCATGACCACGAGACAGCCAGAGGTACTGTTCTTCCACAAAATGTGTTATGTTGGGTCACTGGTCAAATGGTTAATCATGTGTCAGTAGCAGTACTTAGCTGTAATTTTATAGGCTTTTTTCCCCATCATGTCAAAAAAAAAAAAAAAACACAGTATTGAGAAATACACAACGTTGTTTATTTTGAAAAATGGACAACCCAACCCCAGTCAATGAACTGAAGGAGTGGCATCAGGAGTTTAATAGTGGCTTACTGGAGGAAGAGGAGATATGACAGAAGTCATTCATTTATGGGAGCCAGAGAACAAATGGGGAGTGGAAGGCTGCTGTCATTGGCCTGGGGTTGTAAAGCATGTTTAACACAGCCAAGCTACACTGATATTAGAGGAGGAATGCTTACCTGGCAATTGATCTATAAGTTCAGGAAAGATTTTATTCAGCAAAGTTGTGAGTAATCTAGTAATCTAGTAGTGCCAAGTTCCTGCCAGAGTAACCAATTTTCAGAAAAGCAACTACATGGGCCAGGGCCTAGTGACTCTGCCAAACAAACAGAGGGTGTACATGCAGGCCTAGGGAACTGTGGCTAGTTGACTTCCAAGAAGTCTCACACTATAGCATTCGCTATTTTGGTGGATTCACATGGCTCTGAGACTGATCCTCAAAGTTGCAAGCTTAAAATTTTGATTTTTATGGGCACACCAAGAGTAGATTCATCTCTGAGGACTGAGCTCATGGTAACCAAGTACACAGGACTGATGCATAAAATCATAACTGCCAATTTTCCAGTTTTATTGGTAGTGAAAATCATCTGTCCCTACCATAAATTTACTTTAAGTCTATCTAGAAGACATGCTCGATTTTTCCCCCTTTTGGAAGTCTGAACTGTAATCAGCAGGTGACTTGCTGAATATTAAATAGAAACAAAGGGAGTTCATCTAAATAAATATTTACTTACATCAGATTAATATGATTTGATAAGTAAGTACAATAGAAATGGCCTTGCCCATGATTTCTAAAAAATCTAAAATCATTGACTTGGAGCTCCCCTGCCATGCACAGTGCCATCTGAGTTTTGTCTGAGATTTCCCATTTGCTTTGCTTCTCCATTAACTAAGCCCCTTCTCTTTAAAACAGGTAGTATGACATAAACTAGATTTGGAAGTTGCATGAGAATCAACTACAACATTCTTGAGGGAAAACTCAGAACACCCTGGACAACACAAAAACTATTATGTATTTTGGAAGTAATTTTTTTAGCATTACCACTCCTTGACTCACTGTACATGTAGGTCGTGTGGTCAGTGGTAAATGGATCGAGCAGTAGTGGTCTAGAATTGATATCAAGACCTCATTTGTTATGAACCAAAAGCCCTGAACCATATGTCCCAAGTGATCACGTCTTCAGTCAGGAGGAATCTGATGCTTAAGTTACCAAAAGCATCGAATGCACAAACTGAAATTGAGATGGGAAAAGACTCTGGAATACAGATCTGCAAAAGGTCAAGGGCATCAGTAGGTAAAGTGTCTTTCTAAGTCATATTTGTCTTTTAGCTAAATATATCTTGAATGCCTATTGTTTTCTTTTACTCCTGCAGTTCAGTACCCTAAATACAGAGGTAAATATCCAGCTGCCTCCGTACAGCTCACCCATATTAATCGAGGGGTGCTGGTTTATAAACATGGCTCTCTCAAATAAGAGTAAAGAGATGAGGAAGAGGTAGGGTAAAGACTGTCTTTTCAAAATCTTTTAGGCCAAGCCACTGAGTTCCAGGAAGAAAGTTTTCATCTTGGAAAAGCTTCCTTCATGTGGGTCCACCCTGAAGTCCTTAACTGGTCCTTCAGGGCACTGTGAAGACATCAGCCAGCACATTACACCTAATGAATGCTGGCACAGCACAGCCAGCAGCGTGGAGGATCGAATCCAGGAATCAGAGAGCCAGCTAAATTAGCCCAGATGCTAAGCAGGTCCTATTGTTATTATGTGTATGAAGCTTTGGGGTTTGAAATTTGCCTTCCAGAAGCATATTTTATTGTATTATCGCCTCAACGGAGCCCTGCTTTGTTCTTTCTTGGACAGCCTTTCTGCCAAAGCATGAATGCAAGGGGCTGCTGTCCCTTAGAATGACATGAAAGTGTATGGTCAGGCACTGATTTACTCCTAGGTCAACTGTTTATAACTTAATAATGATAGGAAGCAGGAAAGGGATAAAATGTTCTAATTTATAATTAATTAGTTAATTCTCTTTATTTCTTTGGTACTGACTAGGCCCTTTTGGAGGTATTAAATTCAATTTTAAATCCCTAATGAAAACAAGACTGTGACCATTCAAAGAAAGTACACAGGAGATTTGCTGCAAAAATGTCTTCCAAGACATAACAACAGCCTTTGCGTCCCAAATTCTCCGCTGACGTCAACGCAGTAGCTGCTCTCTATGAGCAACATAATTTGAGCCTACCTCCAACTTTGCTTTCTTACTCTCCTAATTTGAATCAACCTATCTCCAGTTTCTGCTGAAGTTTCATTTCTTTAAGCTGGCCCTTCCTGTTCCTTTCCTTTGTCCTGATTATCTCAGCTCTAGAAATTACTGCAATGGTAATTTAGTTGGCCAGTGATAACTGCCTCTGATCTCCAGATGGCTATTTTTTAGCTCTGTCTAAACTTCAAACATCATTTTATCACAACACTATTATAAAGTAGTTCCTTTCTTGACCATTGGCAATATATATAAACTTCTCACTCTAAGTGTCCCTGCTATTTGAGTATCTCACCATCTTCAAAACTAATTAATAGGTATTATTTATAGCCTTCCTAAATGGGCTGTGGGTCATTATATAATTATATAATATGTAAGTGCACTAATAAGATGCACTTATAGAATTTGGAAGTAAGATCACGAAAAATCAGGATAACTAGAAAGAAGTCACATGACACAGTGTTTAGCAATCTTTGGAAATCATCCTGAAAACTTACCTTATGAGGAGAATTGCAAATATCTTACCAATAAGATTGGACTATCTCCTAAAAATACTCTGACAATGGAATAAAAATACAGTAAGATGTAATCTTAGAGTATATTTTATGGCATGAGATAGCATAGTGACAGATTGATAACATGAAATTGACATTTAAGTAGAAAACTAGATTGCCAATGAATTATACCCCTGATACTTTGATCCTACACAGCTGGATAGGCTGATATATCCTTGTCTAGAGTCTGAGCTAGGATGATATTTGTTCAGGGGTAGAAATGCCCTTCAAGGACATTTCATTCCCTTTGATTTCATCCTGGGTATGCCACATGATTTTGGGCTAAATAAAATAGTCTCATTGTGATCTGGGAATCAATTTATTAGTTTTCAACTGGAACTTCGGTTGTTGGCTTGGGAAAAACACTTATTTGGCCATAGGTCACCCATTTCAGTGAGCAGGAGTACTTGAAATATTAGGGTTAGAGTTAGTATGATCTGACTTACTTGCAGACTGATCGAACTTAGATGATGTATGAAAATACCATTTACAAAACTGAAATGAAATCAGTGTATCTCAAGATAAACTCCTGGCCCAAGAAGACCACAGACTTCAGGTCAAGAAATATTTCTGAACAACTCTCTAAAGATCTTTATGCTCGTTCTAAACATTTATGTTCATAAAAATCATCCGGGGAGCTTGTTAAAAAGGCAGACTTTTGGACCCACCCCAACAGATTCTGAGACAATAATTTTCTTTTTTGGCTTTGACAAATACTGCTGGGACTAAATCCTGACTTCTAGCTTTAAGCACTTGGTATGTTTACATCTAAAATTGCTAATTTCTAAGGACAAAGCTCTGAATGTGGATGTGTATGAACTTATTCTAGATGAGACATGGTAGGTGTGAGACAAACACTGTGCTGCTCTCTCCTGCCACATCCATGGGAGACATCCTGAATCCATTCTAACACTTTTTCCTACCTGGGTATTGTCTCAGAATTCCTCTCAATACTTGACTCCAGAGGTTACTACTCATTCATACGATTTGATATGCTCAAACCAATTTTCTTCCTTGTTCTAAGTCACAGGCTCTCAATCCTGGTCCCTGTGCAAGGGCTTGAGGAGATACTGAGAACTCTTAGGTTTTAACGTTGCACATAGTAGGTGCATGTTGCCTGGGTCAAAGAAGGTACTTAGCATTTGTTCATTTTCTGTTCGTTTGGGAAGACTCTCGAGATCTCCTAGTCTTTGGTCTGCACTCAATAGATATCTAAATAAAACACTGGACAGGTTCTGCGTCTATCTCTATGCTTCTGATCATCCCTAGGAGGACTGAGGGCCTTTCAATCACCCATTCTATTTGGGAGCATGATTTCCAAGTCAGAACGGTACCTTTATTCTTAGGGACGTGGTCATCTTAGCTTTTCAAAATGTAAGTAGGTATCAGATATTGGGAGAACTGGGACTTAATAAAAGGATAGGGCTCTGAAAAATTCTTTTGACCCCAGGTAGAGATTTTTTCACCTATCTTTCTCTTGATTCTCTGGGAAAGTTCCTTAGTGGGTTTGTGTTCTTCCTATTTTTATTGATAATAATTTGGAACCATTAGTATAGAGTATGATTTTTAGCTTTTGAGACTTTCTCAAAATACAGAGGCTTTCTTTGACTGTAAATGTTAACATTTTCTAGAATAATAAGCTTGTGATTTCAATTATTGGTTAAAGTATAACTCCATGAAGGCCAGGGAAGTGAAAGTATTCACATCATAGGAAGTTGGAGCTTACTAAAACAAAAACAAAATTAAAAAAAAAAACAAGAAAAAACAAAAACAAAGACAAAACAAAACAAAACCAAGCACCAAGCACATGTCTCATTTTATGTCAGATATGTATTTAGGGATTCTCTAATTATGGTGGAAGTGTACTATGGTAGCGATACTGTAAGTGATACCTAGACATTATCTTCGCCCCTCTCTCCAGCATCTTGATAAGATTCTGCTACTGAGGCACATGTCCTTCCCTTGACCCTTATGCCTCTCCTTCCTTTCCGTCTACATTCAGTTTGTTTCACTCTGTTTCTAAATCCTGTTTTATCTCCATCTTAATGGATGAAACTTTTTGTAATACTTTGAGATTTCTTACTGCACATTCACAAGTTCCTGCTAGTGCTGGGATATGAAAGGTAAACTTGGAAATTATTTCAAATTATTTCAATATTTATATATTGATTTTGTTTTTTTAGAGATTTTTATGGGGTGAGAGCTAGAAAGTAACCTCGTACACTCAAGGCAGAGTGATAGAAATTTCTTTCATGATGACTCATGGCACAAAGGCAATGTTCCATCAATTAATATCACATATGTCTCTATAACACTCAAAACGCATACCCAACATTATTTTCCTAATTTCTCCTAAGAAGAAGTTTGATAAAGAAGAGGTTGATGATGAAGAGGTTGGTAATTTTTTCCCCCTCTATCTGCAAATATTTTCTGGGCGTAATGGCCCGTGATTCTACTTGGATTAGGGGTACTCTAACTATTTCAGTTCAGGCTGGTTGGATATATTTATTTAGGAAGGTTACATGTCTAATATTTTGTTTTTGGGAGCAGTACTGGAGATTTAACCCAGGGGTGCTTTACTACTGAGCTACATCCCCCAGTCCTTTTTATTTTGAGAAACATCTCACTAAGTTGTTTAAGAGTCTCACTAAGTGACTGAGGCTGGCCTTGAACAAGCGATTTTCCTGCCTCAGCCTCTTGTAATTTTGTTTCTTAAAAACCAAAAACATCACACAAACCAACAAAATAATTTGTTAACATCTCATTATCAACTCCTCTTCCTTTTTGATATCAGCTTTAGTTTGTTTCCAACCCCACCATGAATTTGAGAGGAACCAAAAAATGAAAAGAATAAATATGTAGTTCAAAAATGTTTTGAAACGAAACAAGACTTGACTTATAGAGTCAATGAATGAATCATAATATTTTAAAGTTTCCAGAGACCTCAGAAGTCATCTGCTCCAACACCCCAATTTTGCAAATGTGGAAGCTGAGGCTGAGAAATCTGTTGGATACTCCACAGCTTGATGGCTTTATCCTCTGGGCCACATGGTGTCTTTACCTTCATTCTCTTGATATAATCAAAATGAATACTTAGGATTTTTTTTCATAATGCAAAGCATCTAGGACAGCACTTGGCAAATAGCAGATGCTCAATAAAGATGTTTTAAAATTACTCTCTCTGCCTCAGTTCAAATTCAGATATTTGCCATTTATTATTCTTTTCAGTAGTTATTCTTTCAAAACAGCATTATTAGAACAGTAGATGTATCCTCATTTTCCCTATCACATTGCTTTGAAGAACATTTTTACTAGACAAAAACAGGTAGGGGGTGGAGGATGAGGTCTTGGACTCGCAAGGTTTTGAGCAAGATTCTCCGAGACCCTATGGCACAGGGGTGTTAGTTGCTCTTGTAGTTGAAAGACTGGGTTATAATTTGTGTTGAAGCTACATGGGTTTTTAGCAGCAGGTTTTGTACATAACAGGGAGTTTCTGGATCTTGTTAGCTCAGGGCAAAAAGTCATGCTTTGGAGCAGTTACCCCAGCAGGAGGAGAAAAGATGATGGTTGGTAATTACATCAGTTTTGCACTGTTGAGCAGATGTTCTTGCAGATAGATTTTGGCTGGCATTTACAGAATATCACTGGTGATTCTCATGGTAGTGTCAGAGCTGCTACAAGTGGAGGGAGGGAACTGCAGATCTGTAAAACATTGCAAGAAGGAGGATGAAGGAACAAGATAGCAGAGAGCAGTCTAGAAGTTAAAAAGCAACTTTTAAAGAGGGTCATACCCAGATTTTGCTCGATGACAGCTGTTTTGCTGGATTGCATAATTAGATCTAATACATACCTGATAACTTATTTTGTTCTTTAACTTTGAGAATAATTTGTTAGTCCATCAGTGTTTGGAAAGAGTATATTATTTTTTTAAAATCGAGGAAAATTTAGAAAATAGTTGAGGGAGTTAGATTTTGATTAGCTCATGAAATTAACCAGCAAGATAACAATACATAATGAGTAATAGAAAATAATGATTATAAGGGATGCTAATAAGAAGTGCTACCCATTTGGCTAGAAAATCCTGGCTGACTTTGAATCAGACCAAAATTGGGATGATCATCCATGAAATACTGTAGATAACAAAGTGCCTTTAAAGAGGCAGCTGTCCTTCTACCTTCACCTCCTCCCCACCACCCCCTAGCATAAAAATTCTCCTAAATTTATCCTGTTTGTTCTTTTATATAGGTTTAAGTTCGCTTTTCCCTATGCACTGGCATGTGTGAGTATACTCCTAGTACCAGATTTTGGAAAACTCCTTTTTGGTATCAGAAGTAGCTATAAAGTCTTCTCTATGTAAAGAGATGAGAATTTTTTTTAAAAAAAGTTTATTGCAGGAAATTTTAAGTCAAAGCAAAAAAATAAACAGTACATTTATAACTGCATTGGAATCCATATTTTTCCTGGCTGTAGAAACACTGACTTTAAACATTGCCACCTTGTTGTCGTGGGCTCTTCTGGGTAAATGATTTGAGAAAGGAAGGAAGGAAGAAAAAGAAGGGAGGGAGGAAGATCAATGTGAACAGCAGCCTCCAATTTTCCAAGTGGAAACCGAGTATTCACCTTACCTGTCAATTTCAGAGGCGAGTAATGCTGAGTGGAGACCAGAGAGAAGAAGCAAACCCAGGAGCACTGCCAGCACCTTAGTTGGTGTCCTGGGAGCCCTGCACAAGAGACAGCATAGAGAACAGACCCTCAGTAAACGTCTGTCAGGCGAATGCCTGGGTCCAGAGTAAGGAACAGAATGCTTGTGGAGACAGTTTGCATAAGGAATGTCCCGGCGTGTTTATTACCTGTTCAAGTTTTTTGGCCTCCTCACCACAGGCTCCAAAAGGAAACACAGGTAAAGAGAAGATGTACATCCAGGAATAGGACTGGAACATGTCCTGGAGAGGTTAGCATAGAAAGCCTTCAGAACACCAGACATCCTACCTCACAGGCCAACATCCACCTGGGGCAGAAGCAGCCTTTTCCTTCCCTGTACTCAGGAGACCACGGCTTCTACAGTCATTATGGATCTGTTCAGTGTTTGTCCCTAGTGACTTTCTCCATATCATGTTACTCATATAGTAAAGGTTTCCCATTTAATGATGGTTCTTAGGAATAGCTTTGGTGCCTACCAAATGAATACTCTTGCTCGCAGTGATGACTCTGACATTGAGTTTTAAACCAGCAGTGGAAGCTCTTCTTCCCCAAGAATAATCACAATGGAAAAAGTCCACCTGAATTTACCTAAAATGAGGAATTCATTTCATAGCCAACATGGGGAAACACTGGCTTAAAAATTGAACAAAACATTATAAGAACAAATGTGTTTTGTGCTATGCAGTTGCAATTACAATCTAATTTTGGCCCAACACATTTAGATCATAATTGTAACTATATATCACATCTGAAAACAAAGGACCAATCAAGAGTGAATAATTTGGTGTATATTTTTTTTTCTGTTGACACTGTGACAACATGACTCAGTGTCCTTTATGCTATGTTTGACCTTTTCAGAATAAATGTGAAGTCGGTGAGTATATGAAAACTATTCTTGGATTTCATCCATTTTCCCAAAGGCCTCTTTTTATTCTTCGATACCTAAATCATTGTCTTTTGAAGTGGCTATTATGTTGTCAATTCTTAGCTGGTTTAACTTGGCCCAGTCCTCATTTGTCAATGGTTTTTGGTTCATGATTTGAACAGCTCCAGGCAAACGTTGAGAGGGCACTGATTTTCTAAAAGTCAGTTCATTAGCGAATACGTCCATGTTCTTATGACTTTGGCTTTTTCTATCCAATCTTGCACCTGCAGGGATTCAAATAATTCATGCTTGGTTAATGAGCAACCCTTGTTCTCAATTTCTTGGTCCACATTAGGTACCAGGACATTTGTGTTAAGGTGCAAAGGGTCAGTCATTCCATCCTACAGGTAAATAAACTGAGGTAATAAGGCCCCGAGTGGTGTTTTCAAGTGAGCAGAGTAAAATTTGGGATGATATAAATCCTCTCTCACTTTTCTACTCATGTACAAGCCTTGTTCTCTTCCTTTACGTTTTCAGTGCCTCATTTTGGAGAGATGATGTTGACAAGTGAGAGTCTGACCATTATGAAATAGTATCTTTGCCCTGGCCTATACAATAATAAACCGAATGACAGAAAAACAAATGTCACTTATTAGAACATTGAGGTTTACTGTTCAAGTGATTAACTAAGAATCATTTGTATGATTAAATGCTGGAAAATAATTTGCTTTCCCTATGAACCTATAGCTTAGAACTCATTACACAGAAGTGCTGCATTAGTTGAAGCAAATTAACATTCAAACACTTTCTGGAGTGGCTGCTAATCACAGGCTGTTAATTACTGTCATTACATTAGGCTGCTGCAGAGACTACCCAAAGAATCATTCTCATGATCTTGGTATTTGAAAGTGATCTTCACCAATAAAAACACATGTCAGACATACAGAAATTGCAAATTGCTGAAATTGCTGACAGGGTTGAAAATTCCGCTGACTATAAGTACCCATCTAGTGATGGATGCATTCTTGACACAGTTTCAGTGTTTGGACTTAGGAAATAATGAGTATCAATGTCCTAGCAAGGGAATATGCAAAGATGAAGGAGCCCTTTTGTATCCTTAATTAAGGAAAGTAGTAGCAGAACTCGTTCACAGATAAGTGACTGTACATAATAATCATGTATTTATGTAAGGGACTGCTATGCTATATTACTGTAGTGGCAATTAGATTTTCACAAAGTCGTTTTAATAAAAGGCATACTTACATAATAAATAAACAAAACCGCTCATTTTCATGGCAGGCTCTCTAATTATGCACTGGCTTAAAATAAAATGTTCTGCAATGCTAAGTTAAACATATAGACTCTAGCTGCCTTCTACAATGTGCTCCAAATCTTTTCTCACCCCATATCCTCAGTCACCCCAGGTACTCTTCTAAATAGGAAAAATGTATTTGTGCATTTTGCCTGTTATGCATAAGACAGAAATCATTTGAGAATTTAGAGGTCAAGGCTTCTCATACCTACTGATCTGACATTCTTTATCACCTAGAAAATTTGCTACCAACCCTGTGGCTGCCAATAATTAGCATCACCCCAATTCGAGAATGCTGAGAACTCAGATGATGTGTGCATGTGTTGACTTTGTGGACAATCCAGTGGATTAGCAGTGCTATGTTAGGAAAGCCCAAGTCACAAGCCTTGGAAGATCCATTGGTAGGTCTCTTAATTCTGGCCTCTCAGTCATTCATTAATTAATTTAACAAACATGGTTAAGCACCTACCTTGTGGCCAGCATTGCAGAAGGTGATGTAGGAATATAAAGAGGAATCAGATATAAATCTTGTCGTTGGAGAACTTACAGTTTAGTATGAGACAATCATCTTATCATTGTAAGCCTCTGATCCTAAGAGGACAGAATGAGAGACTTTGAATGGATCAGGGTGAATCCATCTCTAATCCAGCAACTATTGAACACCTAAGAGGACTTGTCCTATTGAGTGTAGGTTGTATTAAGGCACATCCATAGGTATGCATCCCTCCTTCTGCCTTCCTTTCTTTCGTATTCCCTCCCTCCCTTTCATTCTTCCATACTTATTCAGTGTTTGGTACATACCAACTTGTAGGGATATGAAAATGACTATGACATATATGACCCTACACAAAATGTTTAGTTAAGTGGAAAATATAAGTAAGTAGATGGACACTTTCAATATGTATATCCCCTGGTAGGAGTACCTTTCCCATGCAATGAGGAGGAATCACAGGTTGATCAGGATTTAATAGATTCATGATGAGCAGTGAGAGTTTGGGGAAGGGGATTCCAGCATGTTGTGTTGGAGGAGTCACATGAATTTCAATAGGACTAGTCTATAGAATGCAAGGTGGTGGGAATAATGGAGCCTGATGCTAGAGAAATGGGCTAGAAAATAAGGTTAAGATTTATCTCAATTATTTCCCAAGAAAAAATACTGTATTTTTTTTTTTTTTAAGAAACAGAGTCAATTTTTATTTTTTTCATCTGGTTTCTGTTTTTCCTCCACTTAGCTGTGTATATGATGCTGGGGGTTGAACTGGTGTCTTCACGCACGCCAGACAAGCGCTTTACCACTGAGCCAGCTCTCTAGCCCTAAGCTACTGGTATTCTAAAACAAAGAATGCATGTCACTCTGGTTCTTTCTAGAAAATGAATGTCAAAAAGGTTGGGAGAGCAGTTAGGATGTTACTGCGGGGTCTAGATGGTTGGGAGCGGTGGTAGCAATGAACTTGGGGACTGTGAATAAGAAGTAGGAGCAACTGGACTTGGAGCCTTGACCTCTAAATTCTCAAAGTTTCCTTGTGGCTGTATATGAAGGGGTGATTGTGTTGAGGAAGAGAAAGAAGTCAAGGGTGACTACCAAGTTACTGGTATGATGCTAGATTTTGGGGTTTTGGTGATTGGTTTGGCTTTGAATGTTAACTGTGAAGTCTACTTTAAGGACTTCAAGTGAAAACTTCCAGTAAACAGATATGGAAGTCTGGGACTCAGAACAAAAAGAGTGAGAGTGAAGAGCAGTCCCTGACAATGTTCTTTGTGTTTTTTTGGTTTCACTGTCTTTCCCCAACAAGGCAGAAATTAAACTCAGTGCTTTACTAAACCATGTTTCTCTCTCAGCATGTGTGCATACCTATTAATTATCTTGCTTTATGTATTATTAAATATAGGGAATTGTGCTCAGATATCATGGGCTTAATTTAAACTGACAGAAACAAAAGGCATTACAAATTAAAGTTGCTATGCTTCTTTTAATGCCTTTAAAATTTCCATTTATTAAAAGGAAATTTAAAACAGGAAGCGGATGTGTTCTTCTCCAGGAGTATTTCAGGAATCCTTCCAACTTGAGCCACACTCCTGACACGGCATCAAAAGGGAATATATAATGCACATAAAAGTCAGTTTGGGGGCAGATTTATGACAGACTCTTCTTCTGGGAGAGGAGTAGTAGCGTGTTTAGCCACAAGGGGACACTTGAACAGGCTCAGAAGCCTGGGCTGCACTGGGCTCAATCTGTAGCTGGTCCACTGGCATTCTCTTCACTTCTCTTTCTACTGAAAATGCTCTCAGCATCCAAATCCCTGCCAAACCAGCATGGATCTTGTAGGAAGGACAGCTTCCCTGGCAAAGCCGGGAAAGTGAAGTGGGTGGGAGGAAGTTGCTAAGATCGGCTTATCAGCAAAATTGAAGAGCTACCTCTCAGAAGAGTCTTACAAATACTAAGACTCCAGACAACCACGTAGATCAAACAAATTCCTCTATTAGCACAGATTATATTCCAAGATTAGAAACATCTTCTCCCTACCACCAGGTCACAAGGAGAAGCCATGATGCAATTTGCCCTTTCATGAGATCAGATCCCTGCTACAGAATTCTGCCTCAGGAGAGCTCCTGGAGTTACGGCAAAAGGGCGAACACTCCCACTGGACAGGAGACTCTCAGCTCATTCTGTAGGGCTGGGTGGCTCCACACTCATTGCTTTCCATTCCACCAATTGCTGGTAATCCACAACGGTGGCCATGGGCAGAGCTACGCTAACTCCCACTAAAGGATCAATTTCTCTAACTCAGAGATGTGGGGTGTTCTCCACTCCAGGATCCTTTGCCACTCTACTATGTGATCTGCTCCACTATCCGCAGCATTTTTCTAAACAGAAATGAGTATTAAGATCAGCAGTATTCAGCTGGACTCAGATGATGGCTGACCAAAGTCTTCAGGGGTTATTTGTGGGGGATGGAGCTCAGTGATGAGGTTTAGGGCATGATAATATACCGAAGGGTGCAATGACCAGAAATGAGAAGACCAGAATTTCCTTCTCAGATTTCCAGCTGTGGAGAGAAGAACTTGGAGACAAGAGACTTACAAACGAGAATGTTCTGAGGACCCAACCAGAGAGGTGTGGAGTCAATCATAATGGCACAAAAGCAGGAAATTATAATAGGAGCAGGAAATAGGAAAAAGAGGGGAAGATAAACATCATTGATTTGTAGCAGGTCCCAACTGTGTTAGTGGTAGACACAGTGGAGACTCATATATTTATACAAATTGTAATTGAGCAACGATGGGAGATTTGAGAATCTATTTTAATTCCAGAAGCCTTCTTTTCTTCCTTTAGCCATGCCTTCTTCTTTAGAACTCCAAAAGGGCTGGTTTACCCTAAATCCAAGTTTCAGATCTATTGCTACCATGTTGTTTATCCTAATTGGCTCCAGTACTTACCAACAGAGTTACCCAGCCAAAGCTTCAAGGAAAAAATTGCATTTGTTAATAACAAGTGCCTGTACCTATTTGAGTGACATGCTTCACTAGGTATATAAATATTACTAAGTCTCTGGTTTCTTCTAAACATTATTGAATAATGAGGCATTTGTACTTAAGCACAGTTGAAATAATTTATTACATCAGAATTGCTCACGTTCCTTGGCCAGAGCTCAGTCACATGACGATAACCTAAGTGCAAATAAAATAAAATCAGTTGTGCATCCAAGAAGGGGAGAAAATGGGACTGGTGAAGAGTTAGCTAGTCTCTGCTATGAACAGTAGTAACAAAATTAAGACATTTGGAGAAAAACAAACAACAACAAAAACCAGAGTACTGGGTGTAATTCCAGTGACTCGAGAGGCTGAGGCAAGAAGATTGCAAGTTTGAGGCCAGACTCAGCAACTTAGCAAGGCCCTAAGCAACTTACTGAGACCCTATCTCAAAATAAAAAATAAAAAGGGTTGGGGACTTAGCTCAGTTGTAAAGCACCCCTGGGTTCAATCCCCAGTCCCCAAACAAAACAAAATAAAACAAAACAAAACCAAACAAAAACAAAAGCTTGTTTTCTGTGTTTGCTGTGGTTTGAATATGTCCTCTAAAAGTTCATGTGTTAGAATTTAATCCTCAGATGGCATTTGGGGGTGGTGTCTCTTGAAGGGAATTAGAATTAGATGAGGTCATGAGTTTAGGCCCCTATAAGAAGGGTGGGCTGTGTGTTGCCACATGAGGTGCTCACTGTTTTATGATGCGGCAAGAAGGCCCTCCCAGGTGTCAGGCCATGCTCTTGGACTTTCCAGACTTCAGGATCATGAGCTAAATAAACCTCTTTTCTTTATAACTTTCCTAGTCTGTGATGGCTAGGTATATAGCAAACTAAGACAGTATTGTTCTTACAAAGCCAGTAACCCAGTTCTCTGCCTCTTTCATTGTGATTTCAGTCCTTCAAACAGTACCTGCTGATCAGGCCTGATCTGACTCTTCAATTTACTAACTTAATATTTTACTATGGATATTTTCATTATGCAAACGTGACATTGTTGAACTCTACAAAAAGCTTGAGGTAATACTTGTGGATGGCATAGATTGGCACATTAACATAGTGTTACCATTACCCAGAATGTGCTGAGGCCATTGTGAAAATGCTACTTCACAAACAGTCCATTGAGAAAAGTTAAATTTTGTATACTCCAGTGAGCATAAAATACACGGTTGCATTTGACTCTAATATGTGTTAATTATGAAAATCAGCTCCAAGCAAAGAAAACCATAGTAATTAAAAACCATCTTTTCATCTTTAAAAAAAAAAGCATCCCTTCTCTAAGTATTTATGCACTATAATGAAACAAATAAAAATAGTTATGGGAAGCCTAAATAATAACCTCTATTAAAGCAGTACATACACTCCATAATATGTAATTATGTTGCACTTAAATAGCAACAGACATAAGGACAAATCCATTTAGGAGCAGCAACAAAATAGATATTAGATTATAGATGTTGCCACTTCATTTATGGTTTCTTTCTCTTTTCTGGGTACATATGAGCTATGAAAGCACCATTTTGGCAATATCCTCACCCTATCTTAAACATTTTAAAATTTCAACAGCCGCAATATTGGCACAAAATAGGATTCCTTTAATATACTAATTCCAATGAACTTAAGTGGGTGCTTGTGATGATGCACAGAGAAAAATTGTGTGGCACTGTCCAAATTCAGTGGGGAGAGGGGCATGAAAAGCTCATGATGGCTGTCCAGGCATAAGCACAGGGAACAGCGGCATTCTTGTCAAGAGGTTTTCAAGCATGGTGTGCATTCATTAAATCAACTACAGATAAAAGAAAAAGAATACAAGAAAAGGTCATTTGGGGTCCTTATATGAAGTACAAAGTTTTTCCTCCTAAATTTTGGAGCCAATAAGATAAAGCACACAAATCCTAGGCCAAAAGCCACAAATAGATGAAGTTACTTAAGTTGCTTTATTCTCTTCTTTGTCCCTTGGTTTTATTGCCCTGGGCCATCACAGCTTTGTTATCAAATGCAGCAGTTTTTAATAACTTTGAATTGCAAATCTTTAATCTCTGCCTTCCATAAATATATGTAAAAGCAACCCCACGTATGCTATTCCACTTGAAGAGAAAAATCAGAAATTCAAATATTTAATTTGTTTAAAATATTGGGATACTAAAAGTTTATATATATAAGTCTAAAATAAACATAATTTAGAGAAAATATTTAAAATGCAAGTTTGCTCTTTCTCTTAATGGAAAATTCACAATGGAATTTCCTTTAGATTGCAGGCATTTCTGGGGCAAAGTCAGAGGTGATTGGCGCACTTCGGGGCTTCGGATCAGACTTACATCAAACATTCTTTCAATTATATAATTTAGAGGAAAGAAGTCCTGCATTTGTTTACCTGTCTTTTAAAAAATTTATTTGTTGCATTTAACTGCTGTTTGGGGGCATTTTTGGATTGAATCCTAAGCTCACTTCTTGAATCCCTCACCCCTGTTTCCTCCAATGAATCATCTTTGCCTTGAAGCAAGCTTTGCTATGTGTGGTTGGACAAATCGCCCTCATCTAGACAATCTCTTGCTCCCAACGTGCCCACGTCCGTTGACCCCGAGGCTTCCCCCTATGCCAGGAGTATCCCCTGGCACACAGCCCTGAGCACTTGTCCTCCTCCTGGTCTACTCATCTGAAAGCTGAGGGCAGAGGAAGTTAATTTTCATTTATTTGCTTAGCATTTTCATTTTATCATGCAAGCATAGCCCCAGTTTTATTTCTAGAGAGAGAAATCACTCCTTCTTTTTCTTCCACTTGAACCTACATTTTAAATTATACTTAAACTAGAACAGCTTTAGAACTCAGATATGGAATGGTTTCTACACAATTTATCTAAAAAGGGAGATTTTATTGTCACATATTTCTAAATCCTATGATTCTTTATTTTCTTTTATTTTATAGTGATCTGCAAAGCTCAAGCTCTGCCATTCCTCTTTCTTACAAGGGTTGAGTTATTCTGTTTTAGAAGGGAAGGGCTACATTAGGTCTCTTTTATTCCATTCCAAGAAGTGATTTAAATAAGTTTTCAATTTTTATCTCTTCAAATGGACAGGACAACTATAAATGATGATGCTATAAGGAAAAGATATTGATGATAATTACAAACTAATTATAGATTTAACAAATTCTAGGAAACTTTAAGTACATCCATCATCAAAATACCAATTTTTCCCACACAGCATGATCACTGTTGTTGTTTTCATCTGCTGTTGCCAGTTACTCAAAGACCAAAAGATCATTAAAAATTGTCAGGTCCCTATTAAACACTTGAAAGTCTAAATCTAACCAATATGGAGGAAATAGGACTTGTTGGGGATCAGTACAGATGTCCTGATTTGAGATACGTACGTATATGTGTGTATTTATAGATAGATACATGTATGTAAATATATAGGTATATGGATAGAGTTGGAAATAATATATTTCACATACAATCATGGAAGCCAAAGATTAGATATTCGCAATTTGATAAAGACTATATATGTACATTTGCATATATATTTATATATCTTCAGTGTTGAATAAACCTCTAATTATCTTTTCATATTAAATCTTCTTTTGAATAATTGATTTTTAATTGCCTGTCATTTATTGATAACTCATTTGTTACAGGAGGAGGGACCTCAGTAGGGCAGGAGGTGGAACCATCTGCAGAAGTGCTAAAGAGAGACCACTGGGGAACAATGGATGAGCTGAAGACCGACTAGAAAATGGTCAGCAGCAATACACACAGGCTGCTCTGATCATCTCCAGGCATTTCTAACACATAAATCAATAATAATGAAAGCAGATTATGGAAAGGCACTACTAGACAGCTGAAGCTTTGGACTTGACTTAAGCTAGGGTACATGCTTGGAAATTTGCTCCATAGAGAGGTTTGAACCCTTGCCAGAGAGGATCATTCAGGACTGTGGATGGGCAAGGGTTGGACGTACAGCTAATGCTTTCTCATAAGCATAATGGATATACGTGTATGTACACATTTCTGGCATGGATGAATTGTGACAAATACGTGGTAATTATATGTGACACACATACAAGAAATCAGCGTAATAAGGTGAACTTCTTACTTTTTTTAAGGGTGCTGTTATTGCCCCTTCCTGCCCATCCATCATGTGATAATTATTGTTACAGTCTCGGAGATAATTGGAGCTGGAACTCAAAGCAAATTGCACCTCTAGCAGAACTAAACCAAACCAAACCAAACCAATCTAAACAAAACAAAGGAAAAAAAACCCCAAAAAACAAAAAAACCCAACACCCCCCCCAAACATGTATTACTTCCCTGGCCTGATGCTCGTGACAAGGTCTGAGCAGCATGATAAAGATGCACTACTGTCCTAATAGCCTGGCACTGCATAAGGGCTCTTTCCCAAAATTTATGCAAATTCCAATTTACTGATATTTTGTGGCTTCCCCAATGTGAGAAGATCAATCATGGGAGGTAGTCAAGGTGGAAGCAAACAAAAGGACCAGGTAAATCAGTTTCTGGGCTGATGGGAATCTGGAAAGCCAGTTGGCAGAAACTGCCTGTGGAGGGAAGTTAAAGGCCGAGGAGACCAAGGCAGTTAAAAAGGTGAAAGGTCCATCAAATTCCATTAACTCGCTCTGCTTGTCAGAAACAGGAACTCCAAAGGCCACCGAAGTGAAGGGCAGGCAGATTGTCTCCAAATGGCTTTGGGGAGCCCAAGACGAGACAGCCTTCATTCAACAGTGGTTAACACAGGGCTCACCCTCTGATCACATTGCCCCACCCAGCCTTCCTGCACTCCTTCATCCCCACTGCCTCGGCCTTACTTTGGGCCTCCATCACCTAGCCTGACTAGAGCCCCCATCTCTTTCTGCCCCTCCAGTATCATGGACTTCTCAGTTCATACCACGCACTGCTGACCTGTGGTCTCTCCACAAAGTATTCCCGAGCAGGTTAGTCCTTCCTCTGCCTCTGGGCATCTGAGGCTCCCAGGGCATATTGCTCCTAGAATCGTTCTGGTGCCAGACTCTGTATACACACCTGCTTTCCCCACCTCCTGGTGAGCTCCAGAAAGACAGGGTGGCCTTGGTCAGATCCGCACCCCCAATGCTGCATACACTGCTGGGTTCAAAGTGGCTGTTCCATCCCTCCATCATTCCCATTAGGGGAAATGGAAATGGTCCATCCAGTTAGACAGGCCAGGAACCCAGGACTCTTTCTAGACCCCTTTCTTTCTCTCCATGGTGCTTTCAGGACTTGCCACAGAATCCAAGTTTATCAGATGTATATGATTTAAATGCCAGTTTCTTAACTGTAGCTGCACATTAGCAACTCTTGGGAAATTAAAAAAAAGAATACAAATAAATCTGGGGTAGGGACTGAGGCCCAAGCTTGGGTATTAAAGAAAATAAATTAAAATCATCTTAAACATGAATGAAACAAATTCCAAAGCAACAGACTCCACTCTACTGGGGATGCAATTATCCCTGGTCCTTAACCTGTGTCAAGCTGCCTCGGTCCTTCTTGCCCACCTCCCCCTGACCTGTGATCAGCTATATTCTCTGTGCTCTGCCAGGAACTGGGACCATCTTCACCGGCTGCAGTGTTCTAGGTACCATTTTCCAGAGTACTTGCTATGGACATAGCATAATACTAAGTGCTACCTGAGCTCATCAAATCTCCTCAGGAATCCTGCATAGAAAGACTGCTTATCATACCCATTAATCAGATGAAAAAACTCAGGCTGAGAAATGTTACCTATGGACCCATAATTAAGAAGTTATTCAAGTAGCCTAGCTGAGATTTTTTTTTGAAGAGAGAGAGAGAAAATCAACTTTAGTTAGTTTTTCATGTGGCTTTTGTTGTTCTGACACTTCGTTGTGTATGTGGTGCTGGGGTTCAACCTCCATCCTTTCACATGCCAGGCAAGTGCCTTAACCACTGAAATAGTTCCAGCCCCCTAGCTGGGATTTGAACTCAGGTTTTCTCCTTGCTTGCAGTCTTCTTAACTACTGTGCTAACTCATCTCAGTCTACCCATTTGGGACTTTAATTTTCATTTCTAGTAACCTGTTCTTTCCAGATGGTTTGTTTTCCGACTCAGTAGGTGCCAACTATTGCACCTGATTCCCAAGGACCCATTTAGTGTAGTTTTTTTCCTGTGTAGTGCTGGGGATTGAACCCAGGGCCCTGCAAATGATAGGTAAGTGTTCTACCTCTGAGCTGCATACCCAGTTCTTTTGAGACAGGGTCTAACTATCTACCCAGCCTCAAACTTGTGATCTTCCTGCTTTAGCCTCATGAGTAACTGGGATTACAATTGTGCCCCTCTGTGCCCGTCTCCCTCAGTGTACTTTTGAATGTGCATCAAAATAATTTCACACCAGCCTCCATAATTTGTGATTTATTCATTGCTCAAATGAATAAACTATCTTGGCAGTACCCAGTATAATCTCTTAAGGGCTGACATACTTCAAGTCAATTACCCTAGATTTGATGTCCTCTAGAGGATATTCATAGGCTTCCCCTAAAAAGGGCTCTTCAGGAAGTCTGAAATAGTGCCTTGCACCTCACTCCTGGACACCAACCTTCGAGTTTAGACTGGGGAGGTTTCCTCAGATCTGCCGAGGCTGTGGCTTTTGACACAGCTTGGTCTTCCTTTCTTAGTTGAAATTGGTTTTATCTTTTAAAGTTGCTGCTGGTATTGAAAGAAGGTGAGTGAGAGTGTGGAACTGATCTTCAAATAACACAGCTTCCTACACCTCGTTCCTTCAGACATGTGAAAATCAGAATACAATGAAAGCTGGAGAGTTCATCTCAAGTTCATTCAGTTAAAATGACAGGGGTGGCTTACTGGCCCGCCTTCTGCTCTGTAGTGTTCCTGCACCCTGTCTCCACTCCCCCCCCCCCAATACCTACAGTCCCGGGCTGTTGAACTCAGCCTCTGCTCCTCCCTCTTCTCTCTGGGAACTTTTCCAGGGTGCACATTCACTCTGGAGTCTGATTTGTGAGTAGCAGTGGGCTGTGTTGTGTGAACCATGATAGCTGAACGTGAAAAAATGTGTAAAAAGTATTGAAATGCGTGAGCTTAGTCCAGGACACTGTTGTCAATTTGGGCCCCAGCTGCAGAAAACAAACAGAGCAGGGAATGATGATGTCCAGGGAATGAAGATGCTACCAGGGTCCCACGTTCTACAGGATAGCTCAAGGAACGTCTGATTTCGATGCCCCTTTACTAGCTACCATACTACCCTGTGCCTCCGCCTGCCACAGATGTACTCTAGACTGAAGACCACCAGCTTACCAGGTTAAATGAGGTGCTTTAGGTAAAAGTGAATTGTTGGGAGCTAAGAAGGGGATTCCTACATTTTGTTATAGTCCCCATGGTTCCCGTTGGTTTCCTGATGTCAGTGATGAGTCTTAAGTGCCCTGTGGCATCACAGGTAGGCTGGATCATCTCCACCCTGCCTGCTTCGCCATGGGGCTCTCCCTCCAGGCCCTAAGGCTGTGAGAGCAACTTCTGAGGTTCTCTTGTTCAGAACTCCTCCCCCTAGGCCAGAATAGTAATGAACATGTAGAAAGGACTTAACGTCTGCATGTTGGTCAAATGAATGAAGAACGATCACAAAGGTAGATATACTTCTCCTGAGCTTGTCGTCCCAAGCCTTAAAATGACCATGTTTTAGCTGTAGTTTTAAAGTCCCCTTGGTTTACACAACCACTTTTCTGTTCCATAGCAACAGATAAAGTTTTCATTAACTGTGAAGAGGATAAAAAGCAAATGGCCTGGTAGAGGCCAAACATTAGAAGTGAACTGATTTTAGGTCTTTTGCTGTTCTGATGCTAGGAAAGAGGATGAGCAGAAGGCACTGGGATTCTGAATTTGGGAAAGACATAATGGGCTTTATGCAAAATGAGGCTACTATTGTTCATGTAAAAACAGGAGTTGTAGGCAGAAGAGCATAACTGTGAAGGTCTTGATTTTGTCAGAATTACATTTGTGAAAACTTGGACCCTATTTTTTGCTACTAAAGGGTCGTGTGGTAGAGACACAAGCTAAATTTCAATGAAAGTGACCTGACTGTGAATCCTGTCACCTTGCTAGGTGACAAGGACTACATCTCATCTCCATAGGCCTCCATTTCTACATCTGTGAAATGGCACACAGAACTGACTAACAAATGTTGTTAGCCAACTGATTGATTCAACTGGTTGTAGCTTAATACAAAAGAAATGTGTTCTATCATAGTTCTGGAGTCCAGAAACGTGAGGTCAAGGTATCAGCGGGGCCTCTCTCTCTGGGAGTGAAAGGGGAGATTCTGTTTCTTGCCTCTTCCAGCCTCTGCTGGCTCCTGGTGTTTTGGATTTGTCTGCCTCAGGTCACATTGCCTTTTGCTCTTAACTCTGTCAGGTCTCCCTGCCTCTGTCACTGGGTTTGGGACCCACCTGGAATATCCAGGGCTGGACTCACCTTCTGATCCTTCACATGATCACAGCTGCAGAGACCCTTTCCCAGATAAGGTTGTATTCACAGGTTCTGGAGATGAGAGCTTGGACATATCTTTTCAAGGCTACTTTCAATAAGGCATACGTTCCAAAGGGTGTTTTTAATGTTTTCTGTGAAGCAAGGTCTTCTGAAGCCACCTGAGAAAATCACCTCTGAGCAGTGCTTGTCAAACTGTGATGAACACGTCTATCACTGCGGAGCTTGGGGAATCACAGGTTCATTGTGAGGCCTGAGGTTCTGCATCTCTAACAAACGTATACTTCAGGAGGCCAGGCTTTAGAGTGCAGGCCTTTCCCGAACAAACCTCACCTGTTCAAGGGTTGTTTCCTGGAGGTCAGGTCAGGATTTAAGGTACCTGGGGGCTCATATGGCTGTTCTTCCTCTAAGCCTTTCCAAGGGCTTTTGTTGGGTGGCCCAGGTAAATGGCTGTCTATTATCAGGATGAGTAAAGATTTACCTCCAAAGCAACCTCATGCAAGTTGTCTGTCGTCTTGGTGGAGAAATGGTATATGTGACTGACTTTTTATGATGGTCAAAGTTCCAGATGGTGGAGAGAGATTTAGCTGAAAGTCATGTGCAAATAAGTATATTCTCTGTGTAGTTTTTATATTTATATTATTCATTTGCAGTCTCCACCCCAGTTCCATTTGGGCCTCTATGTCATTGACTTGTGATCCATTGAATTACCCATAGGACATTAGGTGTCTTTCTGCATGGGCCAGGAGTAATGGGTGTCAAGCATGATGCATAGAGGACAAAGTTAAGAAGCTGCTCTGTTTTGTGGACATTCAGGGTACGCCCCTTCCTGATCCCAAGAGTAAGTACTTCTTTAAATTTAGACCTAAGTCCTACTTGCCTCACCCTAATCTCAAAGCTTGCTTTTTGGTTTCCCAAGCAATTAACTTCTCCCATTGCCTCACATTATGATGTTCAAGCTCTCTGTACTTGTCTCATATTATGATTTAATTCATTCTCTGGTTTCCTTTTCTCCAAAGATTATAATCTTTTCAGCAAATACTATTGTTTTTTAAAAAAATATTTATGACCTTAGGATGACATATAAGACCTTAAGATTATCTGGCTCCTAACTACCTGTTCAGCCTCATCTTTTACCACATTCCTTCTCTCCAACTCCCACCCCTGTGCATCATACATATGATATTCCAAGTAAAGTTTAATTTCTGAACATATAATGTATTGTCTCTCTATACCTTTGTTTAGATTATTCCACTTGTATACTCCTCTTTCTGCCTTATGAGTAGCCAGAGTTACCTTCTTTGTGAGGCCTTTTGGATTTGCCCACCTGAACTCCTTCACTCTCTCTGTTTCCAGGCCTTGCATGCATGTGGAGCCTGCAATACTGAATTAGAATTAGAATTGTCTATCTCCCTTACTACTCCTGATCACTGGAGTAAATGGACATTGTGTTATTCTCTGGGGCTGCTCTGATGAGTAGAACAGACCAATCTCTACCCTCATAGAACAGACCTTTTTGTTTGAGTCTTCTCAGCCCTTTGTAGCATAGTGATGAGACACAACATTTTGTTGAACAGATAAACTGATGAATAAGTGAGTGAGAGTAAAAATAAAAGAAAACATTCAGTACCAAAGATGAAGTAACATGGACAAGATTTATGTTTCCATTTGAAACAAGAACAACAAAAAGATGAAGTATATGAAACAACAGTTTTAAAGATATTAAACATGAGACAATGAAGAATAGTCATCCATGAGAGAAAGAAAACAAGTGAGTGGAGCCCTGTAATTTCTCCACCTTGTTGTCAAGCAGAGATGTGAACACCATGAGTTGAGGGACAGAGAAGAGTCCAGGGTGACTAAGGTGCACAATGTTCCTAGGGCAGAGTACCAAGGAGAAGATTGCTGGAGAGAGAGATTCCCAGGGAGTTGCAGAAGCTCCCCTTAAGTATTCAGCAGAGATCATTACATGTATATGAAGGAACTACTTGAAGCTGGGGGAAAATCATCCAAAGGGAACAGTATGTGCGCTCACCTAGGGGCAGGTATAGTACCTGTTATGATTAGCCAAGAGAGAAGAACTCACAATCCATAGGCATTGGATAGAATACTGGGAAAGACCTTACTTCATTAGAAGAGATTGATCTGCTCCAGAACCACCTAACAAATTACAAAAGCAAGACCTGAAAAGATCAAACTATTTTCAAATAAACTAACTGTATCCCAAAATAAAAGCAAAATGAGTAATGTTTGCTGTCCAATCAATGGTTATCAGGAATACGAATAGTCAGGATGACATGACCCTTAATAAGGAGATTTATCAAACTATTAAAACTTATCAGAACCTTTTTAGATGTTAGAGTTTGCATAAGAGAAAATAAAGTAGTCATTGTAACTGTATTTTATATATTCAGCAAGTGAGTGGAGACATGAAAGAAATAAAAAGGAACTAAATTGCACTCCTAGAGATAGATTATAAAGTCTAAAATGAAAATAAGAAGGAATTAATAGAATAGTAAACATTATTTGAAGAAAAGATGAGTGAACTTGAAGGCACAGAAATAAACTCAATCCCAAATGAGGCATGTAGAGCCAACATAATTTTTTAAAAAAATATAAGAGCATCAGTGAGTGTGGGGCTATTTAAGCAGCACAATAAAGAGATAATTGCAGTCTCCATAGGAAAAAAGAAAAAGGGGATAAAACATATGAAGGAAAAATTGATAATTTTCCCAATTTGATGAAAATTATGAATTTGGAGATTTAAAAAGCTCAACAAACACAAGCACAAAAAATATGAATCAAACAATGCCAAGGCACACAAGTGATTTTTTTTCAAAACCAGTGATAAAGAGAAAATCTTAAAGGCAGCCACAGAAAAACTTCAAGACATTTATTGGATAGAAGAATAAATATAAGAATGACAGTAGATTTCCTCTCAGAAACAGTGCAAGTAAGGAGACATTGGAGCAATATCATTAAAGTACTGAAAAAAAAACTAGAATTATACCCAGTTAAAAAAAATCTTTCACATATGAAAAATTTAATAAATAAAGACACGTTCAAACATGCAAAAATAAGTAGTTTACCATAAAACCAATTAGGAAAAATTAAAAGAAATCTTTCAGGAAGAAAGAAAATGTTATCATATGGAAATATGGATCTATACAAAGAAATGAAGAGGGCTGGAGCAGTGGCTCAGAGATTATGGTGCTTGCCTGGCATGTGCAAGTATGTTAGTTCAAACCCCAGTATCACATACACAATGGAGAATTGGAGCAATGAAAGCCACATGAAAAACTAAACAAAATTGACTCTCTCTCTCTCCCACTGTCCCTCTCTCTTAAAAAAAAAAAGAAAGAAAAAAAATGAAATGAAGAGCACCAGAAAAGGTCACTATGTGGATAAGCATATAAGATGCTTATGCTCTAAATCATTTTATTTGTTTAAATATATTTAAATGGCTTTAAAAGATAATTGACTTTTTAAGTTAAAAATACATTGAATAATTTATAGTATCTGTATAGATAAAAAATAGAGCAACAATAGCATAAAGATTAGGAGGGAAGCAACAGAAGTGTACATTTTTAGTGAATACGCTAAAAACCTCTGAGTTGTATACTCTAAATGGGTAAATTGTATGGTATGTGAATTGGATCTCAATGGAATGGTTACAAAAAATCTAAAGGAGCAAAAGACTAATTCTACATAAACTCTTATGAAAAATTGAAGAGGAAGGAACACTTTTAAGATAACAAATCCAGGTAAGCACTATACAACAAATGAACACTACACGAGAATGTCACCTTTCACAAGCATAGATATGAGATTTCTGAACAAAATTTTAGCAAATCAACCCAATAACATATTAGAAGGACAATATACCATGATAAATTGGGGTTTGTTCCAGGAGTGCAGGATTAATTTACCTTTAGAAAAGCAATCACCATATTAAGAAACTAAAAGAAAAAACCATATGCCCATCTAAATAGAAATTTTAAAAAATCATTTAATAAAATCCAATATCCATTCCTTATAAAAACTCTAGGCAGACTAGAAAAGGAGGAGAAATTCCTCAACTTGATAAAGGGCATCTACAAAAGCTCCCTATAGCTCACATCACACTTAATGTAGAAGACTGAACGTTTCTGTCTAATATCAGGAATAAGACCAAGTTTTTCTACCTCTGTTTAATACAAAATGAAGATTTTAGCCTATGCAATCAGACAAGGCAACGAAATAAAAGGCATTTAGATTGAAAAGAAAAATAAAATTATCTTTATTCATAATTTAATTGTCTAAGTAGAAAATCTAATGAACTATATAAAAAACTATTAGAACAAATAAGTAAATTTAGCAAGATTGCTGAATACAAGATAAATGTATATGAAAAACAGTTGTAGTTTTATATGTTTACAACAAACATGCATACATTGAAATAAAAAGCTTTGAAACTTAAACAACTTTTCTTTTTCTTTCAGCACCAAGGATTTAACCCAGGGTTTCTCTACTACTAAGCTACATCTCCATCCCTTTTTTAAAAAATTTAATTTTGAGATGGGGTTTTCTTCAGTTGTTGAAGCTGGCCTTAAACTTATGATCCTCCTGCCTCAGCTTCTCCAGTAGCTGGGATTATAGGCATCACCATACCCAGCAAAATAAATAAACAAACACCTTTAATAGAATAAAAAACATGGTATACTTAGGGATAAATTTAACACAGATGTAAAATATGCTGAAAACTACAAAATATGGCTGATAGAAATAAAAACCTAAATAAATGGCAAGATACACCTTGTACATGTATTGGACAATTCAGTATTGCTAAGATATTATTTCTTTCTAAATTGCCAGTGCTACCTTTTATCAACACCTATTACAAAGCTATAGTAATCAAAACAGTGTGATATGGTCATAAATATAGATTAATAGAACACAACAAAGAGTCCTGAAACAGATCTAGTGATATGCAGAAAACCTACATTTAACAAATGGACAACATATTTGAACGGACATTTCACCAAAGAAGATATGTAGATAGCAATAAGCCCATGAAAAAAGGTTTAATGTAATTCATCATTAGGTGAAAATTAAAAGCATAAGAAGATATATACTTCTATTTAAATGGCTGAAATGAAGAGAACCGACTGTAGAGGGTATGGAGGAACAGGAATTATAATGCACCATTACTGGTGGTAACATAAAATGTTCAACCACATTGCAAAGAATGTAGCTGTGTAATTTAGCCATTGTACTCCCAGCTATTCATCCAACAGAAAGAAAACATATCATTCCAAGACCTGTATATAAATGCTCATGGCACTTTTATTCATAATAGCCAAAAGTTGAAAATAAGCCAAATGTCCATCAGTAGATGAATTGAGTAAGTAAAATGAGATATAATACTACTTGATAGTAAAAAGGAATGAATTACAGATACATGCAAAAACGTGATGAATCTCAAAATTGTGCTGGGAGAAAGAAGAAATGAGGTACCCTCTTAAAAAATAGTATATATTAAATGGGTTCATTTATATAAAATTTCAAGGAATTCAAATTAATCTATAGAGCTAGAAAGCATTTGAGTGACTCCCTGGGCAGGGTGGGTGGGAGTGATTACAATTGGGCAAAAGGAAATTTGGGGGCTGGTGGATACATTAATTATCATTTCACAGTTGTACACGTATGTCAAACTTATCAAATTGTGTACTTTAAATAATGCAGCTTACTGTATGTACCTCAATTACACATCAATAACATTGTTTTTAAAAAGTCCTCAAAAAGTTGGTAGAATTAACAAAAGAGGGAAGACAAATGCAGCTTTGAGGCTGATTTCCATGACAGATATCTGGGTGACCTGGGACTCCAAGTTCTCAGTGTCACACAAGGCCCTGTTCCCCTGCCCCACTGCAGGTCCCAGAGTGCTGTTTCAGTTCAGTGCCCTCTGTGCTCGCTTTTCTGACATTTAAAGGATTAATAAGGAACTCTGAATGAGTAGCCTGTTAAATGACTCATAAAAATGTTTTGTGCAAGAATACCGTCTTATGAGACAAGGGGGTAGAGACAGCAAACTGACAAGTTTCTTGTTTTAGATCTCAACTGGGAATTTGGGGGTAGCCTAGGAAAACTAGAAAATATGTCCAACCTAACCAGGATAAGATCATATTCACACCCCTTTGGGTTTTTTTTATTAATTTTTTATTAGTTAAAAAATAGGCTTACATTTAGGAGGGAGTCACCGACATACAATCAAGAACAAATGTATAGGGGGTTGGAGTGGTGGCTCAGAGGTTATGGTGCTTGCCCAGCATGCGCAAGTGCACGGGTTGGAACACCAGCATCCACGTACACAGCTAAGTGTAAGAGCAACCAAAGCCATGTGAAAAACTCAATAAAAATTGATTCTCTCTGTCTCCACTCACACGCCCCTCCTCTCTTTTTTTTTTATTTTATTTTTGAACGATCTTACAAGATTTTAACAAAATAATATAAAATGTGTATATATTCTGGATATTGCAATTATCCCCAGGAGTGCCCCCCCTAATTACCCTCCCTTATCCCTCCCTTCCCCTTCCCTCTATAACTCTAAAAAAAGTATTAGATTGTAAAGCATTACATCTTATCTGGATTTAACTCATGCTACTAGACCAAATTTCTCATTGTCCAGGAACTAGTCCCCACCTCCACAGATGAGTGGAGACAATCTACCCTTAGATCTCTGGGTTAAGCTGATTTTACTCATCATGATCTCTTCCATAGCCATCCATTTACCTTCGAAGGCTGCAATATCATTGTTTCTAATTGCTGTGTAATATTCCATGGTATAAATGTACCACAGTTTTTGGATCCATTCTTCCAGTGAGGGACATCTGGGTTGTTTCCATAGCCTAGCAATAGTAAATTGT
>PVKS010015962.1:0-44903 GCA_004027875.1 Aplodontia rufa
AGTTCATGGAAATGAAGAGCAGTCAGATCAGGGAGTTTGAGGCCCGACTAGGGTATTTGATTAGGAGACTTGCTCCGTTTCCTCCCCTTTGAGGAAGCTCCCCTTTCCCCGGGTGTGGTGCCGGTCACATGGGTGCCACAAACTTCCTCCTTTATTTTCGTTAATGCTCCTCACTATTCCTTTGGAGTTAAAAAATTAGTGGGGGGTAATGTTCACCCACACTGGGAGCTTCGTCCTACCGTGGGAATCCGCGTGCAGACCTGCAGCGTGAGGTGACTCTCAGGAGCGTCTCGGAGTCACTGCTGCTGGGGTGGCCGCCATCTTCTATCTCCCAATTTTACTGTAATTCAAGTATAGTTTTTCCCCCAATGACATACTTTATGTCTTTTCTAATTATGCCTATAGCAAAATTATTTTCAGGAAACCTGCTTTCTGTGTATATTATATTATTTTTTCCACGACTGAAAATAACCTCAATTTCTGTCACTTCAAATATTCTTCACTTTTTTCATAAAAATTGCAATATTCCATTAGTTAATGGCACAGAGGTTTTAAGTACTTCTCTGAGTTTTGGCACCAGAGGTATTCTTAACTGTGCTTATTAGGCCTTAGAGAATGCAATTTTTCTTGTACATAGGGAGTTTTGGGCTTTCATTAGGATATTTCCCAGATGCTTTAATTTTCAGATGCACTTTAGCGCAATTCTGACAGCTTTAACCAAGGATATTTGAGAAATAACATACAAGCAAATTGGAAAAGCAATAAGCAACCAACAGATAACAAACCAAAGTAACATGGTTTAAAATCCCGTATCCAAAAAGAAAATGTATATTATATGATATTAACTATATAATTGCTAATACATCATAATTTAGGCAAATAAATTCAAGAGTATCAACATCTCTGAAGGTATATGTTTTCTTAGAATCTGAATTTAAAATATAGCAGTATTCAATACGATGGGCACTAAAGTGGCACAAATAAAAACACAAAAGGTGAAATATTATTACATTTGGAGAAAAGAATTGATAAATACACATAAAACCAAGAGTATGAAGTCATTGAATGAGTTGAGAGAAAAAGTAGATTATAAAACATTATGAATAATATATTCTATATTGTTTTTTACAAAGAAGTTGTGAGTTGTATTTCAAGGAGCTGGGAATATTTAGGCATGTTTGTTTCCTCTGGTTGTTCTTCTATTACAACTTAAGTGGCTTTGGTTCAAGTATTTTCACCATCCAGTCACAGCTTTTTGAATATTTCCTATAAAAGATGAAGGATAACAAATGATAGTTGAAGTATAGCCTGATCAGTTTTTTAGCAAAGAGGCCCATTCTGTTTTGCATTTGGCGTGCAGTTTTGTACTAATGCAGTCTAAATTTACAATGGCTTTTTATGATAGGCATATCATATTGTTCACTCATATTAAACTCATTGCCATCACCTGAGAAATTATGTTGGTGTATTCAGAGTTAAACTCTTTGCAGGTACATAGAACTGTTAGAGTAATTTAGTAAAATTTTCCTTACTTGCTCTTCTTGGATTTTATGAAATGGTGAATGGGATATAATATTTGAGAATAAAACTTGGTTTAGGGGAGTTAGAGCAGTGGCTGAGCAGTTATGGCGCTTGCCTAGCATGGGTGAGGACCCAGGTTCAAATTCCAGCACCACATATACCATGAAGTGTCAGGACAATGGAAAGCTGCATGAGAAACTAAATAAAAATTGATTCTCTCTCTTTCTTTTTCTAACTGACCCTCTCTCAAAAAAATTGGCTTAAGATTGTGAATACTGTAAGAAGAAATCAGATATTATCCCAAATAGGAAAATAAATTTCAAGAATATTCTCATTATCATGTATGTTCTTTCTATAACATCTTCAAAAGCAAGGCATATACCCTTCAAAAAGAGTAATTATACTTAGGAGGCTGAGACAGGGGGAGCTTATGTTTCAGAAAAAAATGTAAAAAGTAAAACAGAGGTGAGGATTAGCTAAATGGTAGAGCATCCCTGGGTTCAATCCTTAGTACCACAAACAACAAAAACAACCAAACACAACCAACAACTAACACTATGAAGAAGATCATAAATGCTCCCATTTTAGAGGTGAGTAACTGTTTTATTTGCTGTGATTCTTACATAAAGAATTTTGTTCATCAGCTCTTTGATTAAGTAGAAACATGATCCATACAAAAGAGACAGGATTGATGCTTGATTCTCACTTTAATTTTCAATTATCAGAACAGTAAGCCTATATTCTAGCAACATCCAAAGATAATAAACCAGATTTTCTCTTAAGACATTCTAATGAACTCATATTTTTATATATTTGGTGTTTTAATCAATCACAGTGTATTATTATTGATATGCAGATAGCCCCATATTTGACCAGTGGTGCCTTTTTCAAATTAGCTTCTTTTGGCATAACCCCATGTTTTCCATGACTTACTTACTTTCAGGAGTTGACGAATTGTCCCAGAGTTGTTGTCCACATTCCCTGCCTCACACTTGAAACCTGCCACTCTACCAGAGAGCTCTTATTTCTTTATTAAAGAACAGTATATGCATGAGTACATGAGTTCGAACCCCAGCACCAAGTATAAACGAAGTCTGGGAGCAATGAAGGCTGCATGAAAAACTAAATAAAATTGATTCTCTCTCTCTCGCTTTCTCTCTATCTATCTATCTCACTGTACCTCTTTCTCTTAAAAAGGAAAAATAAAGAACTGTATTATACCCTTTATGAGGGGAAAAGTAGCATACTCCATACTCTTTCAAAGATATCCTAGAGATATTAGTCTAGCAGTACACCTAAGTCTTCCTAATTTCTTTTCATAGCTACATAACTTTCTACCATCCCCATCATTCTACTTTCTGTCTCTATGAGACTGATTACTCTAGGAACATCATATAATATTTGCACTTTTATATCTGGATTATTTCGCTCAGTGCAAGGTTTTCAAGGTTTATGTATATATTAGTTGGGGTTCTCTAGAGGAACACCATCAATAGGATTCAATTGAATCAATATATATAAAGGGATTTATTAGATTGGCTTACACAACCAGAGTGGTCACCTACAGGCTGGAGAGCCAGAGGAACCAGTAGTTGCTCAGTCTGAGATGCTGAAGCCTCAGAATAAAGGGATCCACGATGCTACCCCAGTACCGACCAAAGGCCTGAAACTCCCTGCAGAATCGTTGGGAAGAATCCACTTTGGAAAAGTGAGAGCTAGAGTCTGATGCTTTCAGAAGATCACAGAAGCAATGAAGAACCCATTCAAGAAGAATCAGACTTGAATCTGCTGCTGCTTCCTTATTCTTCTGGCTTTTATTCCATCCAAGCCTCCAACCTATCAGATGCACTGTCCTTACATAGGGTAGGTCTCTGCTTCAGTTGCCTATCCCACATGCTAACCATTCCTAGAAACACTCTCATTCACATACCCAGAAGGCTCTCAATCTTAGGCATATCTTAATTTAATCAAGTTGACAATTCAGATTAACTATTATAATGCATGTGTCAGAATTTTCCTCCTTTCTAAGACTGAACAATATGCCATTGTAGGCACATACCATGTTTTGCTTATCCATTCATGTATCAATGGGCAACTCAATGGGTTGGGTTGCCTCTACATTTTTGCTATTGTGTATAATACTATTATGAACTTGGTATACAAATATTTGTTTAAGTTTCTGTTTCAATTTTTTTATGTGTACACTGTTATGGTGTGCCTTTGTCCCCTAAAATTAATGAGTTGGAAATGCAATCACCAATGCAACAGTGTTAGGAGGCCTAATGGGAGGTGTTTAGACTGTGAAAGCTAACACCATCATGAAAAGGGCTCGCTGGAATGGGTTCATCTTCCATTCTTCTGCCACATGGCAACACAAATTCTGTCTCTCTTTTACGCTTTCTACCTTCTGCCATGTGAAGACTCAGCAAGAAGTTCCAGCTCTGGCTTTTGTCTTGGACTTCCCAGCATCCACAACTACAAGAAATAAATTTCTTTAAAATTACCTAGTGTCAGGTATTCTGTCATAGCATCACAAAACAAACTAGGACACATACCTAGAAGTGTATTGCATGGTAATTCTCTTCTAGCGAGCTGTACTGTATGGTAATTTCTTGTTTAAGCTTTTTTTTTTTCAAATTTATTAGAAGTATATAGCGATACAGGATATAGATGAGGGGGAAACATTATCAAAACAGTAGCAATCAATGTATATAACCTTTGTTATCCAGGGGTAATGCCAAAGCATAGATAAACCACCATGGGTTTCACCTGTTGCAGTTTCCCCCAGAAGAACTCATGTGTTAAATGGGTATCTAGTGTAGGAATAACATCGGCTTCTGGGATGGTTCTCCCATCTTCCCAATCACCAGACTCCAATGAGTTCTTCATATACCCTCCCGCCTCCCCATCCCCTTCCCTACACCTCCAAGTATCCTAGGGAGCTTTCCCCCTGTTGCACTGAAAGTCATTCAATTTGAGGTTTTATTAGGTCAGCCGTCTGTCCTACTGCTTCAACATAAATTCTAGTATCAACAGATGAGAGAAACCATTCGGCCCTTGAGTCTCTGAGCTTGCGAGACTTCACTAAGCATAATTCTGTCCATCTCCATCCATTTGATTTTGAAAGCTATAATGTCGTCCTCTCTGATGGAAGCCACTGTACCTTTTCCCACAGCTGCTGTGCCATTTTATATTCCCACCAGCAAAGCACAATGATTTCAATTTCTTCACATCTCACCAACGCTTGTTTTTTTTTAAATAACAGACATCTTTATGAGAGTGAAGTAGTATATCATAATTATGACTTGCAGTTCTCTAAAGTGATGTTGGACAGCGTTTCATGTGATTATTGGTTGTTTGTGTATCTTCTTTTGAGAAATGTCTATTTAAGTTCTTTGACGATTTTAAAACAGGTTGTTTAGCTGCTATTGTTATTGTTGTTGAGTTCTAACAGTTCCTACTATATTCTAGATACTAATTCCTTATCCAAAATATGATTTGCAAATATTTACTCACATTCTGGGATGGCCTTTCATTTTGTTGGCCTTCTCCATGGATGCATGGGATTTTAAAATTTCCATGAAGTTCACTTTGTTGTAATCTGTGCTTTTGGTGTCATATCCAAGAAATCCTTGCCAAATCCACTATCATGAAGCATCCCCTCATACTTTCATCTAAGCATTTTATTGTTTTGTCTCTTATATTCAGATCTTTGATCGACTTTGATCTAATTTTTGTGTATGGTCTATGAGCAGAATCCAACTTCATTCTTTTACACGTAGATATCCAGTTTTCCCAGCATCTGTCTTTGCCTTATTAAGTGGTCTTGACATTCTTGTCAAAAATCAATTCACCAGGGGTTGGAGAGATGGCTTGGCAGTTACGGTGCTTGCCCGGCGTGCGCAATACACGGGTTCAAACCCCAGCACCCAAGTACGCAACTAAGCATCAGAGCAACGAAAGCCATGTGAAAAACTCAATAAAAATTGATTCTTTCTGTCTCTCTCTCTCTCACTGTCCTTCTCTTTAAAAAAAAATAAATTCACCATATTTGTGAGTGTTCATTTCTGAGCACTCTATTCTATCCCATTGGTTAAGGATAGCTGTCTTGGTACCAGAGTAATTTTTTGTTTGTGACTGAAATGGCAAATTTTTTCCAGTTTGTCATTTTTTATTTACTTTATTTATAGTACTTACTTTTGCCATGTAAATTTTGCTTTATTTTGTATGGAGTAAATTCATCAAGGTGTGTTTTTCCTTATTATACCTAGCTTATGAGAAACATACTGATATTTCCTCCTTGTACATGAGGAATGCCATTTCAATTCATCCAATAATTATTATATTCAATTCTGCTGTAGAGTTCAGAGAAAAATGAGTTTGGCTGCTTCTAGTAAATCCATGATAATAAGTAAAACTGAAAAAGGCTACAACAGGAAACCAGCCAAGTTAGGATGTAATCTTTGTTTATAATAATGATGACAATCATGATGATGATGATGATGATGATGTTGGTGACAGCTACTGTTTAATGACTTCAGAGCCTGCACAAGGCACTGTAGGAGGTCTCTGCACAAACCAAGTGCAGGGAAAGAAGAAAAGCATGTGTTTTTTTTTTAGTTAAATATGGACTAACAATTAAGGAGGAATCATTATCAAACAATCAAGAACAAATGTATATTCTCATAGCAAGCCAAGACTGATGTCGTTCCATGGTCCCCCCGACAATGGGTTCCCCATGGTTCCATGTTCCCCTCAATTAATCCCTGCATTAAATGGACTTCTCACAGAGGTCGGAGGTTTCCCTCTGAGTTGATTCCCCAATACTCTCTCCCTCCAGTCTCCTTGCTATCCTTCCTATTCCCTCTCTCTGCCCCCTCCCTACATCTCCCAGCTTCCTAGGCAAGGTTCCCCTCTCCATGTAAAAGTTCATACATATTGAGGTTATTATTAGCTTAGCCATCTATCATACTGTTTCCAGTTTTAATCTAGCTTCCACAGATGAGAGAAAATATTCAGCCTTTGAGTCTCTGAGACTGGGATACTTCACTCAGTATAATTTTTTCTATTTCCATCCATTTGGCTGCAAAAGTCATAATATCGTTATCTCTAATAGTTGAGTAGTTTTCCATTGAATATATGTACCAAAGTTTTTGAATCCACAAGTTGAGTGAGAGGCATCTAGGTTGGTTCCATAATCTAGCTATAGTAAATTGAGCTGCTATAAACATTGATGAAGTCATATCTCTATAATATGCTGATTCTAATTCTTTTGGGAAGATACCCAGGAGTGGGATAGCTGGGTCATAAGGTGGGTCCAGCCCTAATTTTTTGAGGAGTCTCCACACTGCTTTCCAGAGTGGCTGAACCAGTTTGCAGTCCCACCAGCAATGTGACAGTGTTCCTCTTTTCCCACAGCCCCTCCAGCATCTGTCACTGTTTGTATTCTTCATTTTTGCCACTCTAACAGGAGTGAGGTGGAATCTCAGTGAGGTTTTGATTTGCATTTCTCTTATTGCTAATGATATAGAGCAGAGCATTTTCTCATATATTTATGGGCTTTCTGTATTTCCTCTGCTGAGAAGTTTCTTTTTAGTTCTGTAGCCCATTTATTGATTGGATTATTTATGATTGTGGTGTTTAGTTTTTTCAGTTCTTTATATATTCTGGATATTAGCCCTCTGTCCTAGGTGTAGCAGGCAAAGATTTTCTCCCATTCTGTAGGATCTCTCTTGATACTCTTGACCAGTTCTTTAGCTGGTCAAGCTAAACTAAAAGCTTTTTAGTTTAATTGAATCCTATTCATTTATTCTTGACTTAACCGCTTGCGCCATGGGAGTTTTGTTACAGAAGGCGGTGCCAACCCCTATGTCCTGTAGTGTTGATCCTACTTCTTTTTCAAGTAAATTTAAAGTTGCTGGTTTAATATTCAGTTCTTTGAACCATTTTGATTTAATTTTTGTGCAAGGTGAAAGGTAAGGATCTAATTTCAGTCGTCTACAAATGGCTGTCCAATTTGTCCAACACCATTTGTTGAACAGGCTATCTTTCTTCCACACTATGCTTTTGCTCCCTTTATCAAATATCAGATAGTTAAAGGTATGGGGGTTCGTCTCAGAATCCTCTATTCTATTCCATTGGTCTTCAGTTCTGTTTTGATACCAATACCATGCTGTTTTGTTACTATGGCCCTATAGTATAATTTCAGGTCAGGAACTGTGATACCCCCTGGAGAAGCATGTTTTTAAGACCTTTAACTTCAGAGCTACAAACCTGAGTTCTAATGCTTATTTTACTAGATTTGTTTCCAAAGTTGGTTACTGACATGCTGTCTGACTTTGGGTAAATTTATTGCATTCATTAAGTCTCAATTTTTATTTTTTTAATTAAGAAATTTAGTTATTGTACAATCAAAAATGCATCCAAAGTAACAGTATGATATGTATATAGTCTTAAATTAGATTTACCTCCTAGATCCCAACCTATTCTCCCACCCTTTCCTCTTCCTCCTTGTTCCCTCCCCCTCCTCCTCCTTCCCAATACATATCTATGAATGCCCTAGGTTCTATGTTACTATGCCTTTGCTGGGTCTAATACATGAGGTTGATCACCTTTCACACAGGTTTGGGTCTAGCTCCTGCCTCCACAGATGAATGAAAACATTCGACCCTTGATTCTCTGTGTTAGGCTAACTTTGCTCAACATGATTTCTTCCATCACCATCCATTTACCTTCAAAGGCTGCAATATCATTGTTTCTAATTGCTGAGTAGAACTCCATGGTATACATATACCACAGTTTTTGGATCCATTCATCCAGTGAGGGGCATCTGGGTTGTAACCATAATTTAGTTATTGTAATTTGAGCTGCTATGAACATGGATTTTGCTGTGTTGCTGTAATGTGCTGATTTCTAACTCCCCTGGAAAAATACCCAGGAGAGGGATAGCTGGATCATATGGTGGGTTCATCCCTAGTTTTTTGAGGATTCTCCACACTGCTTTCCAGAGGGGTTGTACTAGTCTGCAGCTCCACCAACAGTGTACTAGAGTTCCTATCTCTCTGCAACCACTTCAGCATCTATTATTGTTTATATTCTTAATTTTTGCCAATCTGACTAGCATGTGGTGAAATCAATGTAGTTTTGATTTGCATTTCTCTGATTAGTAGCGATTTAGAGCACTTTCCCATGTATTCATTGGCTTGCTCAATATCCTCTGTTGAGAAGTTTCTATTTAGTTCTTTGGCCCATGTATTGATTGGGTTGTTTATGTTTTTGAGGTTGAGATTTTTGAGGACTTTGTAAATTCTGGATATTAGTTCCCTGTCAGAAGAATCACAAGCCATGTTTCTCTCCCATTCTGCAGGAAGTCTCTTGACAATTTTGATCATTTCCTTGGCTGTACAAAAGCATTTCAGCTTTATGAGATCCCACTCATTGATTTTTTACTTTACTTCTTTCACTTTAGGAGACATGTTGAGAAAGTCTTTGCCTACTCCCAAAACCTGGAGTGTTAGTCCTAACTTTTCTCCTAGTAGTTGCAAGGTAGCTGGTTTAATTCCTAGCTCCTTGATCCATTTTGATTTGATTTTCATGCAAGGTAAAAGATAAGGGTCTAATTTCAACTTTCTGCAAGTGGCTGTCCAGTTTGTCCAGTACCATTTGTTGAACAGACTGCTTCTCCTCCATGTTATATTTTGTCTCCCTTTGTCAAAGATCAGATGTTTAAAGATTTGTGGGTTTGTTTCAGGGTCTTCTATTCTATTCTACTGGCCTTCATTGCTATCTTGATACCAGTACCATGCTGTTTTTGTTGCTACAGTTCTATAGTATAATTTTAGATCGGGTATAACAAAACTACCTGTTTAGTCTTTCTTGCTTAGTAATGTTTTGGCTATTCTGGGTTTCCCATTGTTCCAAATGAATTTGAGAATTGCTTTCTCTATATCTGTGAAGAATGACATTGATATCTTGATGGGGATTGAATTGAATCTATAAAGAGATTTTGGCAGAATGGCCATTTTTATTATATTAATTCTGCTTAACCAAGAGCAGAATTTCCATCTTTCCATCTTCTCAGGTAATCTTGGATTTCATTCTTCAAGGTCTGATAATTTTCATTATAGAGGTCTTTGACTTCTCTTGTTAGATTAATTCCCAAGATTTTATTCTTTTCAAGGATACTGAGAATGGGACTGATTTCCTGATTTCTTCTTCTGCCCTATTATTGTTAGTGTATAGGAAAGCTATTGATTTATGGGCATTGATCTTGTAGCCTGCCACTTTGGTAAATCTGTTTATAAGTTCAAGCAGTTTCCTGGTAGAGTTTTTTGGATCTTCCAGATAAAGGATCATATCATCAGCAAAAAGGGAGAATTTTACTTCCTCTCCTTCTATTATTATCTCTTTGATTTCCTTCTCTAGCCTGATGGCTCTGGCTAGGTTCTCAAGAACTATGTTAAATAAAAGTGGTGAAAGTGGGCAGCCTTGTCTTGTTCCCGAGTTCAGTGGAAATGCTTTCATCTTTTCTCCATTTAGTAGCTGAGAGTTTGGCATATAGAGCCTTTACGTAGTTTAAAAAGGTTCCTTTGATCCCTATCTTCTCAAGAGTTTTGAGCATAAAGGGGTGCTGAATTTTATCAAAGGCTTTTTCTGCGTCAATGAAGATTATCATATAGTTTTTGTCCTTAATTCTTTTTAAGTGATGAATTATATTGTTTCGCATATGCTGAACCAGTCCTGCATACCTGGAATGAATCCCACTTGATCATGATGAATTATCTTCTTGATATGTTTTTGAATACAGTTTCCTAGAATCTTATTAAGGATTTTTGTGTCCAGGTTCATGAGGGATATTGGTCTGTAGTTTTCCTTTTTTTTTTGATGTGTCCTTGTTGGGTTTTTGTATCAGAGTTATGATTGTTTCATAAAAAGTGTTTGGGAGATTTCCTTCCTTTTAAATTTCTTGGAATAGCTTTATAAGGAGAGGTGTTAGCTCCTCCTAAAAGTGTGGTAATACTCAACGGGGAAACCATCAGGTCCTGGGTTTTTCTTCTTTGGTAGGCTTTTAATTGCTATATGAATTTCGGTGCCTGTTACTGGGCTGTTTAGGAATTCAATATCAATCTGTGTCAATTTAGGGATGTTATATGTGTATAGAAATTTGTCCATATGTTCCATATTATCTAATTTAGAGGAGTATGGTTTTTCGAAATATGACCTTATAATTTGTTGGGGTCAGTGGTGATTTCTCCCTTTTCATTAGTGATTTTATTGATTTGTGTCATTTCTCTCCTTCTTTTAGTGAGATTGGCTAGGGGTCTATCTATTTTATTTATTTTTTCAAAGTACCAGCTCTTTGTTTCATCAATATTTTTTATTATTTTTTTGTTCTCAATTTTATTGATTTTAGCTCTGATTTTGATTATTTCCTGTCTTCTGCTGGCTTTGGGGTTTGATTGTTCTTCCTTTTCTAGGGCTTTGAGATGGAGCATAAGCTTATTTATTTGGGATCTCCATTTTTTTTAAGAGAGAGGGACAGTGAGAGAGAGAGAGAGAGAGAGAGAGCGAGAATCAATTTATTTAGTTTCTCATGTGGCTTTCATTGCTTGGATACTTGGTTGTGTACGTGGTGCTGGGGTTTGAACTGGCAAACTTGAGCTTGCCAAGCAAGTGTCATAACCACTGAGCCACCACTCCAGCCCCTCTCTTCATTTTTAATGTGGGCACTCAGTGCTATAAATTTTCCACTTAGGAGCAATTTTATGCTGTCCCAGAGGTTTCAACATGTTGTGTCTTCGTTCTCATTCTCTTCCAAGAATTTTTTGAATTCTGCTCTTATGTCTTCTTGGATCCATTCTTCATTTAATAGGTTATTATTCAATCTCCATGAATATGTGTATTTTCTGTTATAATTTTTTGCTGTTGATTGCTAGGGTCATGGCATTATGGACTGATAGGATATACAGAATAATATCTAGTTTTATGTATTTGCTGAGATTTCCTTTGTGAACCTGAATATGGTCTATTTTGGAGAAGGATCCATGTGCTGCTGAGAAGAAGGTGTATTCCACTGATTTGGGATGTAATATTCTATATATGTCTGTTAAATTCATTTGATTTATGTAGTTGTTTAGGCTAGAGATTTTTTTATTGATTTTTTTGTTTTGATGAGATCTGTCTATTGGTGATAGAGGAGTATTGAAGTCTCCCAGTATTATTGTGTTGAGGTCCATAAGTGGTTTTATGTCATGAAGTAATTTATTCACATAGTTGGGAGCACTGTTAATTGGAGGGTATATAATTACTATGGTTATTTCTTCTTGTAGGGTTTCCTTTACTACTAAGTAGTTGCCTACTTTATCTCTGCTGATTAGTTTATGTTTGAAATCTACTTTGTCAGATATAAGTATTGTGATGCTGGCTTGCTTTCTTGGGCTGTACGCATGGTAGATTTTTTTTCCCATCCTTTCACCCTTAATCAGTGGTTATCATTGACTGTTAAGTGGGTCTTTGTAAGTAGCATATTACTGGATTTTGTTTTTTGATCCAGTCTGCTAGTCTGTGTCTTTTGAGTGGTGCATTTAAACCATTCACATTCAGTGTTATAATAGAAATGTATATATGGTTCATAGTCATTGTGTATTATTAGTAAGATCTGTGCTGTCTTGGTTGGGTATTGATAGGATGTACCTTTATTGAATTTCCTCTATTTGTGGGTTTTGGGTATTGATTACTTGTTCTTTTGTCTGGAGTGTATCTTTGAGAATTCTTTGTAAGGCTGGTTTTCTGTTCACAAATGCTGCAAGTTTGATCTTATCATGAAAAGCTCTTATTTCCCCATCAAATTTGAAGCTGCGTTTTGCCAGGTGTTGTATTCTTGGCTGTATATTGTGGTCATTCAGGCATTGAAAAATTTCTTTCCATGACCTTCTTGCCTCCAAGTCTGGGTTGAAAAGTCATAGGCAGTTCTTATTGATTTGCCTCTGAATGTGATTTGGTGTTTCTCCTTTGCTGCTTTTAATATTCTTTCCTTGATATCCCTGTGTACATTTCAAATACGATGTGTCTTGGTGAGTTTCTCATTTTATTATGCCTGTTGGGTGTCCTGTAAGCTTCCTGAATGAGCATATCTAATTCTATTTTTACATGAGAAAAGTTTTCTTTAACAATTTCCTTGAGGATGTTCCTCATACCATTCATTTGTGTTTCAGTTTCTTCTTGTATCCCAAATACTCTTATTTGTTTCTTCTGATTTCATTCCAGACATTTAAAAAATTCTGATGGTGTTCTTTTAGTTATTTTTCTTTTTTGTCATTGGTGTGGTCAAGCTTGCTCAGCCTGTCCTCATCTTCAAAAGTTCTTTCTTCTATAGCAGAGGTGCTATTTTCTACAGAAGTTAGTATATTATTAAATTCTTCCATGGTCCCTTCTCTTGTCATTGACTGTAGATTTTAGTTCTGTTATTTCCTGTTTGAATATATCTATTTCTTTGATGATAGCGTTTCTCAACTCCTGAGTTTTCTCATTTATTCCCTTCATTAACTTTCTTTTAATTCATTGTTCCTTCTTGTTATCAGATCATTGATAATTTGTTCTAGATTTTTCTCCTGGTCTCTGGCTGTGGATTCCTTGTTAGGGGAGTTGTGAGTTTGAGGTGAACCTCTTCTTGTTTTATTCTTCATCTTTGAAGAGCTTCTTCTGGATTTTTGAATTGGGGATCTCTGTGTGGAGGCAAGACAAGTTTCTGGGTTCTTCTTCCTTATACACCAAGGGTTAGGTCAGATACTATCTCTGATGACCACTTCCTTCCAGAAAGCTATTTCTGCATGGAGCCTTATTTTGTTGTAGCTTTTACGTCAAGATTCCAGGAGTCGGACTTGGCACCTGGTGGGCAGTCCACTGTGTTGTTGAGGCTAAGTGGTAGAGGTATGTCATTGGGTTCTAGGGTCCCAGAGATGTGGGGTGGGCCAGAATGGACCAACCTATCTGCTGTGCTGGGATCTGGGATCCTCGGTAGTGGCATGGGCCCAATATATCTGGACCTGGCAGATATGTGTGACAGCTGGGTAGTATTTGGATACGGGTTCCTTGGAGGTGTCAGGCTCACCTGGTGCGGTGGGACCAGAGTGCTGGACATGCACTGGTGTGTTGGTGGAGTCTGCTCAGGCTTCTTCTCACTCCTTAAATTGAAGTGAATTCTTGACCTGCGATCTCTATCTGGTTGTTTTTCTTTGGATCTTTGCTATTGATTGGGAGTTTTGTCCTGTCCCTTACTTGGGTTGGGGGTATTGTCAGGAATGTTGAGATCAGAAGTCAAACTCCTAACCTATGGACTGTTAACTCCTCATGAGCTAATAGGAGATTATCAATATGAATGACTAATGCCTACAGTAAATAGTATTAAATTTCTTATTTAGTACAGACTATATTACACTGTTAAATTCCACCTATGGAACGAACGGTAGTGTTAGTCAATACTTTCAGTGACACTAGTATTTAACTATCACCTATGTCAGGCTTCAAAGCATAAAATAATTATTGAGTTTGGCTTTCATGGTGGTAATGGTTACACAGCATTAATAATGGGGGGGGTCAAATGGTATAAACTAATTGGAAGCCTGGGAGAGAAGGGAATGCAAGAGAAATTTAGAGAGGAAGTTGTATTATCCAATTGTGAATAGAGAGAAAGTAGAGGAGGTGAAGGATTTGCTGGAGAAAGAAAAAAGAACAAGAAAGCAAAACAACAAAACAAAATAAAAACAAACCCTGGAGGAAGAAAAAACAGATGTAGCAAATTAGAGGAAGGGTGAAAGAGATATTAATAAGATTTGGGTGATAGCATAAGGCAGGGTAGAAGCAAGTGCAGGAAAATTATGCAGGAGCACAATATAGTTTAAATATTAAATGAACTGAACAATATGCTACCCCTTTGCAGACAGGACAAGGATAGACAGAAGACACAAGAGGGAACAAGAAGAAGAAAAACAAAAAATAAAAAAACAGGGAAAGACAACTGAAAAAACCCTGACAAACACAAAATGAAACAAAAACTGACAAACCAAAACCTAAACAAACAAAAAACCAAACAGCTAGTATTTTTATGTCCATGAACCAATCAACTTCTCCAGTTGGCACTCAAATACAAGTCAAAAACAGGAAAGAAAAAAAAAATTTTTAAATTCTTAATGAATACTTGGAACTATGGTCACTGAGGTTGTCTCTGTGTACTTTAGGAACAGATGCTCACTGTCCTGAGTTTTGTTAGCAGGGTCTCAGTCTGTATTAATAATAATACACATAATCAGTCTCATTATGTGATCTCAAGTAGAGGATTGGATGTCCTCAGACTCCTGGGCTTTCTACTGGAGATTTCCGTGAAGAGATCAGATTAGGGAATGCCCTGAGGGCTGATCTTTGCCAGCCTCCCTGGGGATCTGAAACTCAGGAGTCTTAAGGCTTTTATGCTCAGTGGGGTTGAAATTCTTTCAATGCTCCCTCTGCTGGTTGCACTCCCTGTCCTCCAGGAGTTTTTAGCTCAGACTGAGGTCTCTAAGTGTTTGGCTTATCACATGAGCCTTCCAGCTGGGGTGGGAGTGGACAGAGCTGAGCAAGGCTCCCCCTACTCCACAAACCCAAATCTCCCTAAGCAAAGTGAGGACTGGGCCTGTCCCAAGCCTCCTCTTCCCTATTCAGCCTGTGAACTATAGCTGGTTCCTGGAGCAGTTGCAGAGTAGCCTGATCTGAACTGCTGCCTCGCTCCCACCGGACAGTCTGTCCCATAAGACTCCTGATTCTCTCATTCACAGGCAGCTGAGAGACACTGTTCTCCCCTTACACAGTGGAGGTGCAGTAAGGGTGTCCCTAGTTGAGTCCAATGCAGGATTCCTTATAGAACTGGGGTTCTCTGCGACATCAGAATGGATGTTATGGTTTGGCTCCTCCCACACTCCCTTGCTGGTTGGGAGCAATGCGGTCGCAGCTGTAGCTGTTGTGTCCCAGAGGGATGGATATAATCCCTCTTTTACACTTGCTGCACTCACATCTCTGATCATCCAAAAAGCTCCCCTAACTAGCACTGTGTTCCGGTGATGATTTTCCCCAAAATGCACCTCATAGCAATGGAGCTGTCCTGGAGTTTTTTCATCTGGTCATGGAGCCAAAGGAGAAGCAGCCTTCCTGCCGCTCACCATCTTGGAAATCTCCAGGTCTCAATTTTTAAATCTGTGAAGTGAAAATAAAATTGGATTTACTTCAGGGAGTTGTTGTAAGATTATATAAGACTATGAATATAAAGGCCTTAAGGATTAGCATAAGAACTTCAATTTATAATCTCTAATTTATAAATGAAATTATTAAACTGATGTAATTTTTATATTATTAAACTGATGTAATTTTTATATGAATGCTCATATTTAGAAATGCTTAGAATAAAGCAGACTTCTGTGTTAAGGGAACTGTTTTTTTGATTAGAAACAATGGTATTTTATACAAGAAATTCAGTGTTCAAAAGCATAGTGCACAATCCCACCCTTACAATCAAATGGAAAGAAATCAACATTTTAGAGCTGAGAAGTCAGACAAGAAAAGGACGGAGGCTATTTCTCTGTCTGGAGATGGTTGACTGTACTTCTGCTTTCCTAAATAAACCTCTGGGGTGGGGGATGACAGATAGTGTCATCAGATTGGGTAATAAAGATCTTGTGGTTGATTTGGGGGCAGAAACCACAGTGCATAACAATATTAGGACTGGTACAGGTTAGATGCGTTGGAGCCAAGGTTAGATCTCTGGGGCAGAACAGGAACCAGGAGAAGCCCTTGGAGGAAGGCAGAGGATGAATGTGGGGACCATTTATTCCCTCTAACTCAGGCTTCTACAAAAAGAAGAAAATGTCCAATTTATTCTCCAGGAATGGAAAATTATGGTAGGAATGTTTCCAGCTTATCTCTGATCTTTCTTTTTTCTCAAATAAGAAGTGGCATTTTTTTGTGAACTTGGAAGAAAACTTAGCTCCTGAGTCTCCCAAGAGCTAGCCAAGTACAAATGAAGTGCAGAGAGGGTTCATTCTGGGCTGCTGCTATAGGAATATAACAAGGTTTTTAACCAAACACCTAAAATATTGTTCTCCAATCACCTCTATTAATAATGAAGTTAACATTTCAATGTTGGTTTATGCTTTGAGAAAAGAGATAGTAATGCCAGAAATACAATAACTTATAGGGAATCAGAAAGGATCAAGAGAAGGATTCTTGGGAACTTGGGAAATCTGACCAGGGAGCATTATTTTAAATATGAGGGCATTATTCTTTCTTATGGTATTATAGTCATAATTATAGAAGTTATAAAAATAGGATTGAATGCAGAATACACCTGGTAAGTAACTTTTCTGGTTTGCTGTTTCATTTTTAAAATTCAACATCTAATATTGTAATCAGAGTGCAAGCATTTATTGGACACCTAAGAAATGCCACACATCTGCTAGGACACACACAAATATTTAACTTATTCTGCTTGGTAAGATTCTGAGTCCTTTATACATCTAACCACATCTCTCTGCAATGTAGTGTAAGGTGCAATGCAGGATCCTTTCCATCCTTGACTTTATACTCAGCTGTGACAGTAAGACATGAAACAAATGAAACAATTTAACATAGAAAGGGTGAATATAATGAAGAACCAATACATGTCACAAATTTTTAGAGGAATGAACAATGTAAATGATTTTTGAGATGTTGGACAGGATTTAGATGAAAAGGAAAGAAAAAGATTGGATATATCAAATTGGTGGTATTGGGTGCCAGAACAATCACAATAGTCAGTATATGGATCAAACTACTATGGGGAATAAGTAAGAATCTTTGAATCTGAGACTCTGGGTGGGTGAAAGCAGGAGGGAAGGGAGACAACCCTGACGATCTACACCTTTGGTTCAGCTGCTCCTTCTAGCTTCTCTGGGTTGTTTTGGATGTGAAATAATAACTATGGCACTCTTCTTTATATAGTGTTCTATGAACATAATTATTTAAAATAATTCTATTTTAATGATTTTCAAAACATGAAGTGTCCAAGAATTGATGTACTCTCCAGAGCAACCTTCACCAACCCATCGGTCCAAGTAATATTGGAACCTACTAACTTTGGAGTAAGACGTGAGGGTTTTAAGGACCTTGTACTTTTTCCTTTTTTAAGACTTAAAATATACTAAATAAATATTGAGAAAAAGAGAGAGAGAGAAACTGTTTAAATATTTGAACTTCTCTTTGAATATCAAAAACTGAGTTGAGATGTTTTTATAGTTTCAAATGTAGCCAGTGGGTTAATGCCATTTTATGAAGCCTCACTTGGAACTTAAAAAAAAATAGACTTGTAATTTTTTACTTTTGATAAATTCTTGAACAAACTCCATAAGAATATATCCTCTAACTCTCAAACCTATAGCAGGTTATGTATAATGCCAGGTTGACCCTAAATCAGAAAACTCAGACAGTTGCACTATCTGGCAGGCAGGGTCAGGGGATCTGGGGGCAGCAGTTGGTTAGTTGTAAGGGATCTTGGGAGTTGACTTAGTTCAGTCTATATATCCCTCCTGGATCCCCAGCTCTTTTCACAAAGAAGCTAGATGGATACTCTGGCCTAGGCTGCTACCCTCCTAGCCTATGCCTCCTGTCAACACCTAACACTTTGACAGAGTCATTCATTTAACAAAAATACCTATGGAGCAGGCTCTTTGTACATGCCACTAAGATCCTCAGCAAAAAGAAAGACACAGTTCCTACAGTCATGGAGCCTATAGTTGGCCAGGGAAGATATATGATGAAGAGGTAGGAAGTTAATTATTTAATCATAAATATGTTAAGTTCTTTGCATCCTAACAGGGCCCATATAAATCATACGGGAAGAAACAAGCACATCGGTGCATAAAATATGCTTGTGCTTAATTTAAGTTATATTTCTTTCCAGTATATGATAACAAAATCCAACCAGATCAAGAATTATTAAGTTCCAGCAGAGATCAAAATGGAACTGTATAACATTTTGATATATAATTTATATATTATCTCACCTATTTTTTCCCCTTTACCCTCTCTAGATTCAAGCAGATACCCAGCTCTTCGCTTTCCCTACTTCAGGTATAGAAATAAAGTGGCTCCTATCTTTTTTGGCTTTCGTTTCTTTTCCTTTTTTTTTTTAAGTGAGAGAGAGAGAGAGAGAATGAATCAGTTTTATTTAGTTTTTCATGTGGCTTTCATCGCTCTGACACTTTGCTGTGTATGTGGGGTTGGGGTTGGAATCCGTGTCCTCGCACATGCCAGGCAAGCCCCATAACTGCTGAGCCACTGCTCCAGCTCTTGGCTTTTGTTTCTAAAAATAAAACTAAGTCCATGGAAAAACTTATACTGTTTCTTAAAGAGGATACATAAGGGAGAAAATATTTGCAGAAACAAATGGAGTTTGAAAAAAATAAGAGGAAGAGAGAGCTTTCCTCAGTAGTGGAGATTCTGTCACTGGGAAGTGTCAGATGCAGCCTCCAGGAAATTTCCAATAAGAGCCAAGCGTAGAATGGTTTAGAGAAATGTCTATGACTGGGGAGGAAGGAGGGTATGGAAGCATCAAGGACAGCCAGACTGGAAGGGGTGAAGCATGTAGAAAGAGATGACCTTCTTTGTAGGATACAACCAGTTAACTATCGTCCTCATCCATGTTCAGGTGGGTGTATCCTCACTACCATCTAGCAATATTTCAGAGACATCCTGGTCATTTCACTATAGCTGGTCTCATTGTCATGAAAGTATAAGTCTAACTTTAATTACTTATTTGAATTGAAGCTTCCTGGACACCAGGAGTAGGAAGTGCAGGCTGTTGTTACTGCCTTCTTCTTTGAACTCTGGCTCTCAACACCACGAAGGCCTATTTGCTTAGCTTTTGTTGTCAGTTCTGTTTGGAATTATAATGTAGTCTCTGTCTCTGAGTAGATATCTATCTCATTGCATTTTTAGATTATCTAAATACCTTCCCACCAAGGAGCTCTCTCATCTGCCATTCTCTGGTGAGACAGAGTCCAAACGACCTCTTACCATTTTCCTCAGCTGCTGCCCCTTAGTGGTGTCCCACTGTTTTTTTCTGCTCCAGACCTTTTACTTCAACAGGCAGCTTATGAAGATGGCTCAAACCTGGCTTTTCTCTAGGATCCACCGTGTGGTGTGCTACATCCGAGATCAATGACACATTTTGGGACTGGGGAGGCTTCCAAACCAGATTGATCAGACCCTCCATCTGGCACAATTATATTTGTAATTTGAGAGTCATACCTGCTAAAATAGTAAGTCACCTATTGAATGTTGTCCCTGCAATTGTGTAACACATGCCTCTAATCTTCTGTTCATGTAGGCTGAGGTTTTTCCCATTTCAATACATTTATCTGGACTTCTTTGCCACAGTTGTGCAGGAGGGAAAGATAACTGCCATTATCCTTCATGAGGCTGAAGGAATTACCAGTTTGCAAACCTAGAAACTATGATATCCTTCTGGTTTTCTCATATAAGAGTTTAAGAATAGAGTTTCCTTTTATAGAGCAACACAGAAAGAAATTTCTTCCCCTCCTCTATCCCAGTTCTCCTTCTTTCTTTGGTCAGTTCTTCAGTAGTTCAGATTCCTCAGGTCATTGCTCATGGCTGATTGGCACGACGTTAGCTTCTGTGTGCCACCTTCTTTCAAGATTTTACATTGTTCTTGCTGCGGCTATAGGGGCTGTCATGTTTTGACAATTTTCTGTTCTGTTGATCTTCTCTGTTAAATTTTCAAAACAGCAAAGAAATCTTTTGTTCTGTTCTGGGGTGGGGGGTGGGCACAGGGGGAATCTGTTCCCTGGCATTTATCCTTTAATAACAGTTCTAAAAGAACAACATTCCATGCTTAAAAGTAGATGATGCTACTGTGTCATCAAATTCTATGTCATTCTAAGGAGGTATTAAGTGCTGCAAGGTCAACTTTGACATGCTTAGTTAATGGGGAAAGGAGAACAAAGAAAATAAACCTACATAATGGGCCCACAAATTAAAAAGAAGGCAGCATGGTTGGGGGTCTCTCAAGAATCACACATCTGGGTATTACGTCTCTCACTCAAATCTTTGATTTTTCAATTACATATATCTGAATCCTTATAAAGGTATCAAAACCTAAACCTAGCAAATTCTGTTAAAATCCTCAAAAAATGAGACAAAAAAGAAGGAAGGCAGAATAGATACAGAAGTGGCTCTCTTAGCTCGCACTGAATGTTTTTGGAAGGATGACATGGTTTCATAACAGTTTTAGGACAACAGCTCATACTACTCTTCCACGCCTCATTCTTCAACTGGTTACAAGCTCTTTTACAGTTGTCCTCAAAGTTCCCTACACACTCATGAGGGCCTATTCAGTGAAATTGGCAGATAAAAATGCTCATTCTTTAAATGTGTTCAAAAACACATTTTATAAACAAATTATGTATTTCAGGCCAGCTAATTTTTCCTGATAAATTAGATGTTAGACATGTAGATGTTATGCAATCATCATTTACTTTGATTATGGACAGAAATATTAGGGTTCCAGTGCTGTGGAACACAGTTAAATAAAATAATTTTGAATAGACAGAGGAGGGAACTCTGTCATAATGTGAACCATTTTATTTTAACTAAATTCATTGCACACATATATTTATCAGCCATTCAAATATACCCCAGGCATTTTATGTGCTTTGCAAAACATAGTGATGGGCTGAGAAATAACCCAGGCGAATGAACTTGATAGTAATTAACATGTAAAATATTGGAAATGGTGCAGAGTGGGCAATAAACCCAGACTATGATCTCTGGCACCATCATCTACTGGGCAGCAGGTTTAAAGGGAGTCATGAGTTCTAAATTCCATCCAAGTAATCACCTCCTCAAAGAAAATCACATGTCTTGACTCCTTAATTTTTCCAGCATTGTAGGTTGGTAAAAAGTCCTTAGGAAGAAAGAACATTGGCAAACAGTTTCAAAATCTTGTTTTAGCAGAGCTTTCAGTCTCATACCACTTTATAATTCATATTTGAACTAGGCAGTTATTAAACTCACTTGGGGGAGTCCCTAATCTTAAGGATTCTAGTCATTTTCCTAAGTTGATGGAAATAGTACAATATAATTCATCTTTGAGTTGTGTTTGTGTAATTTATTTGGCTTTATTTTAGATCGTTTATATCTCTGTCTGCTTTTATTCTGTAAATATCTATTCTTGCATATATTAATTTTTAATAGCTAAACCATAAGTCAGAATTGTGGTCTGAATTTAAGGAGAAAGGCAAAATAGGGACTTCTTAGATTAGCACAATATAAAGGACAAAGTGGAATATTTTCAACTTTAGCTGACATTAGAATTACCCGAGAGAATTTTTAAAACATTGACTCCTTGGCAATCCTCCAAAACAATTGAATCGAACTTGCTGAGAGAGTCTGGGCACAAACATTTTATAAAGTTGTATTTCTAATGTGTAGCTAGAATTGAGATGCATATACCAACAGATATACCAACAACAATATGGCTGTGGAAGACTGGAGAATGGGACAAAAATTATGCTCAAAAAACAGAATTGGACCAGAGAACACTGAACAGTGTGGAAGTTTGGATAGTCTTTTGCGGCAGGTAACTTGTGTGATGTGTCACTTATCCTGGAAATGCTAGTGCATACTGTGAAGGTAACGAAGTATCAGCAAACTGGACTTGTTTCTGATTTCCCCACCTGACTGTTGTCATCAGTGATACTAGGGAAAAACATGCATCTCTGGGACCAAGGATACTCTTATCTATTGTCAGTTCAGCCATCAAACCCATCTCCAGTCTTAACCCTGTCTGAAGTCTGTCCATAGCGAACTCTTTTCTCCAAGACCACAGCATGTATAGTCTGAGCCACTATATGACAACTAGTTACAGATGTTTTGAAACAGTAATTAAGTTGAGTTGAAGATTATGAATATAAAGTAGGATGATTTGGAAGTGAAAAATTTGAATGAAAGGAATCAGATTATAGGGAGAAAAAGAAATGGGGAGGACTTCGGAGGGGAGAGATTGTCAAGAGGAAGATGGAACACTCAGCAGGGAGTCAGCCAGCACAGGCTGGGTGCTTCATGATCTTTCTGAGGACTGACGTTCTAAAGTCCTGGAGTTTTCTTAGAACTGCAGTTGGCCAAGATTGGCTGTACATCACCATGCCACAGGAGCTACCCAGAGAATCAGAATTGCTGAGACAGGACCCAGGAACACATAACTGTTAAAAATGCCAATGTTGGGGCTGATGTGTAGCCATGAACTGCTCTGGAACAGTCAGAGGAAAGGCCCAGAACAGATCACTGTAGGCTCACCCATCTATACCAAAGAGGGAAAGGTGGAAGACCAGAGGTTTATAATTTAACATGTCTTGGGCTCTGTCTAGGAAACTGCATCTTCAACAAGCTCACCAGGTAGTCCTGATATGGGTGATCCAAGGACCACAGTTTGAGTAACACTGTGCTGGGCTGTTGCCAAAGGGTGGACCACAAACCATCTTGTGTATGAGTGATTTAACATCAACTGGGAGAGAAAGCCAGATAACCAGTGCACTGAGCTCTCTGAGGAAAGGTTGAGGATAAGGTATCTAACCCCACTATGGTTTGGATGTGGTTTAAATGTGTCCCTCAAGGGAGATTGGTCCCCCATGTAGTGATAGTGGAAGGTAGTGGAACCTTTAGAGATGGGGCTTAGAACAAGGTAATCAGTTCACTGCGGGTATTGTCTTCAGAAGAGATTGTTGTTGGTCATTCAGAAGGAGAGAGTTGTTCTCCTGAATTGTTATGAAAGAGAAAGATTGGCCCCTTCCTGTTCTCTAAAGCTCCTACTGTAATGTCATCTGTTACAATATGACTCAGTTTAGGGAACCTAACCAGAGGTCAAACTAATGTGGTTGATAGATCTTGAACTTTCATGCCCCAAATCTATGAGTTAAATTAACTTCTTTTTCTTGTTTTACAAAGTGTATGGCCTCAGATATTTTGTTATAGCGATGGAAAATAGACTAGTACAAACCCCTTCTTTATAACCATGTGGGCCTCATAGAATAAGTATTTCTATATATCATGTAGGCTATGGCCTCCTCATTGGAAAAGTGGCTTTTTTCCCCTTTCTTTTTAGTGAAGAGGGAAATATATCAGCTTTTGCAGTGGATCAGACTGAGATTGGAAAGGGCAATCATTAATGGAACAGATGAATTGATTATTTCATAAACTTGAGGGTTTTTCCTCAGTTCTGACTTCACGGTGCTTCTATGTAAGGTAATTGAATTTTTTTTAAAGAAATAATTTTAAAATATCAAAATATATCTCTTTGAAAGCAACTATTTTGTTTTACTGAATATTCCTTTTAATATCAATAATAAAATGGTTTTGAATGAATTCATAAGGAGACAAACATATCCAATTAGTTTTAAATATATTGAAATCTTCATGACAGTAACAAATGCCTTTTTTATCTATATATTCAATATATACAATTATGATCATCTACAAAACCTATAACAGAAAGATAATTAAAGTCCAATAGATGGCACTGTTTGCTACTTTTTACAAATGAATTCAAAGGGAAAATAGTCACTTCACCCCTAAACCTATTTGTTTTTAAATATAAATCCAACCTCCATTTTTAGAAAGCATTATTTATAAGAAGCACAATCATTAAGTCTTTTCCAGGCCCACACTGACTGTCATAGTTTATTAAATACAAAATAACTTAAGGTTTATTATCTTGAGAACAGAAAGCATTTGCCTTGATACTTTCCTTTCAGTGTTCCCAGGACAGGTGTTTTCTCCTCCCTCATCAACTCCTACATGCACAACAGATGTAATATCATCAAAAAGGATGAGAATTAAACATTAATTTCATGCCAGAACTACAGTGGTGTTCATATGAACTTATGTATATGTCCAAATCACAACTAGTTGTTCTGAAAAGATTTTTTTCAAATATTATAACACATTTATGAATAAATACTTTATAGTGTCTTTTGACATAAGAAAGAACTAGTATATAATTGGCATAGGTAAGTCCCTGAAATCAGAAGGGACACGGTTATGGGCTTTGGAGAACTGATCCCAGTTCTAAACATGTAATTAGCTTTTCTGCACATCAGTTTTATCACATTTATACATATGACAATAATGTCTACTCCATATGGTTATTATGAAAATGAAATTAGATAAAGTATAGCATCTAGTATAATATATGATATATGGCAGATACTGAGAAATTGGTACCTTATTTATAGTGTTATATCAAGCTTCATCTACAGTTAGGCATGCTTTGACATAAAACCTTCAAGCACTCCAGAAAAATAAATTCTATAATCTGCATTATCAATATGTTTAGTCCTGACTCTCCTTCAACCTCATTGATACTATAATTTACTGTGTTTCTCATCATTATCATCAAAGCTATACTTTTTGAGCTTTCTGGGCTTTGGAAGCACATGGAAGCAATGCAGAAAATATAATTTACTGTTGAAAGTTAAAGCAGCATACCTTATAATCTCCTACTCAGCTGCCAGTACCAATTTAATACAGAGAGGTGAACACATGGCTGAAATGTTTAGCACAATATCTATTTTTCCCGTCTTGGTTTAAGATTATGAAAATTATATATTGCCTACAAAAGGTAGTATTTCTGATTAGTGATAGTTTCCCAAGATTAGGGCAGTAAATACATGAAAGTGCCAACATATTCTGTGATGAACTAAAATTTGATTATCTTTTAGTATTCAATTTAATTAAAATTCAAAATCAGGCAGAAAAAAAAATTTTTAAAATGAACTGGAATATCCAGAAGAAAGAACATTACCAAGGAAGAAAAGGGAAAAAAACCTACCCTAACAATAAGTTCAATTTTCTATATTTATCCATGTGTATTTGCTTCACTTGGCTGTCAATTTTAATTGGTCTGCAACATGCTGTGGTTCTAACGTATTCAGAATTTCAATTGTTGCTTCTCCATTTTTTATAGTATCCAAAGTGCAGTCTATGCCTAATGAATAATAAGACTTTCTCTTATTATTGAAATAAATAGCTTATTAAATCTATTGTTAGGTTTTATAGCTGAAGACACAACTCTTTATAGGTGTAGAAAATGGGAAACTGTCTCCTTCACAAATCATATTTACCTTACTAAGAGCAATGATGATTCATCAAGGTTGGCCCAATGCTAATTAAGACTTTGTAAAGGTTAAAACTAAGGCAGATTTATATCAAATGTCAGAAGCTCACCACTGGTTTCCATGTCTTTCCAATGCAATTGCTTTTTGGATTTCAAGACTATTTTTAAAAAGGAAAAAAATAATCTATTCTGCCTGTGTGTGAATGTGTGTGCAAAAACATGTATCAATATAAACCTTAATGGTTTTAGAATTTGAGAAGCCTGTTATATGCAGAGGTATCTATCTATCTATCTATCTATCTATCTATCTATCTATATATATATATAACAAACACACACACAGGCCTTGGTGAAAGACAGATCTGGATTTCTAGACAGTCTAGAATTTATTAGTTTTCTTACCTTGGGAACTTATTTAACCTTTCTGAAGCAGAGCTTTGTCATCTATAAAAAATGAGAATAATAACATTTGCCCTACAGGAAGTGATTGGTGTACTTTATCATAATGCCTAAAATGTCGGAGATATTCAATACCTTATTAAAAATTAACTCAGAGTGTAGGTGGCCCCTCAAATGACTTGATGTAAGAAAATCTAGGTTTTCAACAAGAAATTACTTGTTATTATTTTTGAAGATAATTTTAAGAGAGATAATAGAATAGCTTGAAAAAGCATTTATTCATGAACATAAAATAAAAAAACAACAACATTCATTGTGAAACTTTTAAATAATGTGGAATATAACCGGTAGAATTAACAGAACACCAAAGAGCTCAATGCATTGTTTCTGGGTCATTCATTTGTTAAATCCTATTAATAAAAACGGGTCCCCTCATACTTGGGTAAAAATTCAACAAGTATTTATCTATGTTTTCCTTTACATAAAATTTGCTGATCTTTAGATATTTAAGTTTGATAGTTTAGCTAGTGTCAATATATGTGCTTCATATATATAATATATGTAAATATATTTTATATATACATATATATATATATGTATTCTTTTTGTCCTGTTCAGAAATGTTAATCAATATGTGACTAATCAGTATATGAAAACAAAAGGGAAGGAAAAAGAAACATAAAGGAGAATTAAGAGTCTTGGGGTAAGGAGCTGAAACCCCCTTTCCTCTGTCATCTTCTCTGCATGTCCCTTCATCTTCACTTGATATGAAAAGTTGGAGAAGTACATGAATACTCAGATGACTTTATTAAGGAAATAATAGAATTGAATGATCACATGTTGATACTGGCTGAATTAATGAATTCAGGGTTGTACATTCCATAATTATTCAAGATGTTATTAGAACATATCAGAAGGTCTTCATTTTAAATAAGCTATTCTTCCAAGAGGAATGATGATTCATTAGCGGATGGATGATTTATTTGTCACTTTTTCTGGAAAATGAAAAACAGAACAGGAGCCGTGAGCTTCGCTGTAATACAATAATATGTGTGTTGGAGAGAGGTTTTGTGGATGAGAAGGGGTTGGTGGTCAATATTGAATTGATTCTGATTCTGAGAAATAAGACAGTAAATTCAACCACTCATTCCTTGCTGAATCATTTTGAAAAGATATCTGGGCAAGATGCTACTAAAAAGAATAAGCAACTGCAAAGTCATGGAGTTAGTAGAAAGGATGCTGAGGATGTTGATTTTGTCCTGAAGCAACTGTACATATTAAATATATGCACAGCCACTTGGTTGTGTCCTGATGAAGGGTTGCAGGGCATTTCTAACAATCAATATGTGAGCATCTCCTTCACTCAAATCTGGGATAGCTAGTAAGGTTATTGCTGAGTTCCTTCCACATCTAAGAAAATTAGTCACTGAGAAACACACCCTTCTGAACTTCATTACCTTCAATGCCCGCCACTCTTCAAACCTTGATGCAACCCACAGAGTTCTCTTAAGCAATTAGCATAAACAGAGGACATGAATAGCAGACCATTTATTGTAAATCATGTAGGCCCTTAAATAAATGTCTGCCTTGGGGTGGGGGGCTTCTGTACAATTCAGAAGGTTTTTTTTTTTTTTTTTTTGCAGTTAAACACATGTTTTAGTCAGCTTTTTTGCTGCGGTGAGTAAAGAAACTGACAGGAACAAATCTGAGGAGGAAAGAGGTTTATTTAGGTTTCAGAGGTACTAATCCATGGAAGGCCAGCTCCATTCCTTGGGGCTCAAGGTGAGGCTATATATTATGGATCCAGGGAGCAGGGTGCTCAAGATGTTACATCAAGAAGCACAGCGGAGAGAGCAAAACTCCATGCTAGATACAGACTCTACACCCCAAAGGCATGACCCCAATGACCCATCTCGTCCCGCTACAGCCTACCAGCCCACAGACCCCAGCTAATCCCTGTAAGGAGAGTAACTCATTGATTGGGTCGGGGCTTTCTCCACCCAATCATTGCACTTTAGTCTTCCTGAATTGTCACATCTGAGCTGTAGGGGGACATCTCACATTCAACCATAGCAACATATCATCTGTTTTCTTAATGAAATAAAAGGATGAGCTTTAACTTTCTAAGGCTCTTCGATTTATTGCATTTTGAAGGTTGTAATTAAGTCTATCAGAGAAGTGGCTATGTACCTGAGCCATTGAACAGAAGTGGCAACTTGTTGGGAGAATGATAGGACTAGAAAGCAGTATTGAATATCAGCACTACAAATTTTGCCAAATGAAACAAAGATTAACAATATATAATGGCTTTCATGGACTAAGCAACAATTAGATGGCAATCCTTTCTAGGGATTCAGTAATTAGCTCTTAAGACCTGGTGATTTGATCATGATAACATTGATAATTGATTGATTCAATGATTTGCAAAGCACTACCTATGGATCAGAGGCACTGTTAAGTGATGCAATACAGTGATTGTGTGTGTGTGTGTGTGTGTGTGTGTGTGTATGTGTGTGTGTGTTTGAGAGAGAGTTAATTTTATTTTTTTTCTTCTGGTTTTGGTTTCCCCTCATTTAGCTGTGTATGTGGTGCTGGGGATCGAACTTATGTCCTCATGCATGCCAGACAAGTGCTCTACCACTGAGCCATCTCTCCAGCCCAACAGATGTGCTTTTGATGTATTCAAAAGCCATCACAGATATTGCTATGAAATTTCTGTGGAACTGGTTAAGAATCACATGGAGCAGAGATGCTGCACGTGTGGGTTCCCCTCCAGCTGTAATGCTTGCTGTGGGACCTTGGACAAGGTCTCACTCTTCTTCCCTCATACAGGAAGGATGAGTGTCAAACCGTACTACCTAGCTTTCTCACAGTGTCAGTGTGATATACAAATGAGATAACTGAAATGAGAATGCTTTGAAAATTGTTAAGTAGCCATTTTCTTTCCACCTTGCTATAGACAGAAATAATCATTCTCACCTATTCACCTCACATGGATGCTGGGGCTTCTTGGCATTTATCGAATAGCAATGTTCTCTCTCTGATTTACAAATAGAATTAGACAGAGTTCCTGCCCTGTGACTTTAAACTAGGCAGACATGCATGATAAGAAGATGAGGAAACATTCAATGCAGATCAAATTTTGTGATCATTAATGTGTTCATAGAAGGCCTCAATGTTTTCATAGTTCTTAGGATATTGTTTATTGTGAAAAATGGTAATGTGATTGATATAGAACAAGAGAAGTACGATACAAGAACACTGCAAAGAAACGAAATTGACTAGAATGAAGGGAATAAGTGAGACATGGGTCAGATGAGTAATAACTATAGCAATTCTCCCAAATACATTAGCATTTATATAATAGCTTATATTTAAAAAAGGCTTTTTGTGAAAAATTCCACTCTCACAATAATTTATTGAGATGGGCATCATTATTAGCTCAAATTTAGAGCTGAAAAATCTGGGACTGGAGTTCGCAAAATAATTTATTCAAAGTGAGACAGTATGTGGAAGAATCATGGCTTGAAACCAAGTTTTCTGACTCTAAGAGTTATGTATTTTCTATCTTCATATCACATAAATAAATCAACAGCTTAAAATGAAGCACTATCATCATGGGATGGGGAAGAACTCTGAAAAATACACTTAAAAGCAAATTCAAATTGTGGGGTGAATTTTGAACCATTGTCCCTTAGATCCCCCTCATATTCCTGTTCTTAAATTGATAAGTTAATTCCACTGGTTTCCAGAGCAATGCAGTCATTAGGAGGGTTTTAAGAAATGTCCTTCCAGGCCAACATGGCTTCCTAAAGAAATGTCTCTGTGAGGGTTAATTGTGGTTCTCTGTTTGTGTAGTACATAATTCTTTCACAGCATTGTTAAGATACTCTATAAAATAGTCTTGAGGTGACAGTCACTAAAAATGTTAATAAGCTTATTTTATTTTCATTTAGTTATAAGGTAATTATGGGTAAGTGAAATTTGAAAAGAGGGTGAAAATGACTTTAGAGAAAAATAAGACAAAGTCATAATTGACATTTAAATTTCACTAATTAAACAGAATTTTAGTTAATTGCATTAATGACAAGTCTAGAGGAATAAAACACATACACATCCAAATAATTAGGCATGGTTGTTTATTAAGACTTTAATGATTTCCTTGAAGTACTTTAGTCCAAGAACAGATGCTACATAGACCTTTTGCCAAAGTTACGGTAAAAGACAAGACAATTACAAAAGTTTTTCCAGTACCTGGTGTGCTCCAGATATATTTCCTTTTCTCTTTCTCTATGCCATACAAACAAGATCCTTAACATTAACACAAGATCTTTTACAATAAGAACATAATTTTATTTCTCCTCTTCTGGACTAATATCTTAATTTTGGAAATAAAAAATGTAGACTGTCTCACTAAAGTATCTGCTAAAGGCCAATTTTCATTTCCTTTTCATTTTTCCTTCTATAATTCTCATGGAAAAAAACTACAAAATGTCTATGGAATAACACTATCAAAAGGTGTCAGAATAACACCATAGTCTGGAGTTTCTATTTTATAGCATCAGAAAATCATCTGGCTAGAAGTAGAAGGGTACTTGACTGACCATCAGTGTCTGGCTTTAGGAAGTACTGTGCATAAAAACTTTCTTTATTCTCATTTATAAATATCTTTGCAGGGGCTGGAGCAGTGGCTTAGTGGTTCTGGAGTTTGCCTGGCATGCACTGGGACACAGGTTCAAACCCCAGCACCATATACACAATGAAGTGTCAGAGCAATGAAAGCCACATTAAAAAAAAAAACCCAAATAAAATTTAAAAATTGATTCTCTCTCCCTATCTTTTTCTTTGTTTTTTAAAGAGAGAGAAGGACAGTGAGAGAAAAATGTGGAACACTTCATGAATTTGGGTGTCATCCTTGCGCAGGGGCCATGCTAATCTTCTCTGTATTGTTCCGATATTAGTATATGTGCTGCCAAAGTGAGCACTATCCCTCCGTTTTTTTTTTTATTTTTTTAAAAAAGATCTTTGGAGAAGGCAATTGCACCATCTTCCTTCTCAACCCAGTTTGGATATGGTCATTTTCATTGTCAGGAAACTCTTCATTGTATTTTGATTAAATTTCTTATGCTGCAGATTATGAAATACAAACTTCCAACTGAATCTCCATCTGTATGCGAAAAGTTGACTCTTGGAATGTCTTAAAGGCGAAAAGAACTTCAGTTTCATTTATTTCCAAAAACGTGTAATTTTTATGACATGAAACTCAGTGTTTCAGGCTGGGTCACACATGATACAGCCCTTTAATGAGAAGAATTTCATGGTCTGGACTTGGTCTACAGTTTTACAGTTTCAATAAACTGAGGAGTGGTCCAGCCCTAAGGAACAGATTCATACTAGCTGACATCATAGTACAAGGAGGACTATATGGTGTGATGAAGGGATGGGGAGTTGAGAAGGAAGGAGGAAGAGAAGAAGTATATATTTTTTTGGCTTGGGTTTTTTCAGATATTGATCTATATGAACAACTAAATTACCATCACACTTTCATTGTTCAGAATGCAGTTTAGACATGGAAAGTAAATAAAAAGAGGGGGTCTATTATAATGTATTAAATCCAGATAAGGTGTAATGTCATACAACCCTTTAAGGCATTTGTAGAGATGTATGGGGAAGGTGGGGGGAGGGATAATAAGCATGGGTAATTGGGGGGTTTTGGGGGGTAAATCTAATTTTCAAAATTTATATATATTATATTATTTCATTAGAAGCTTATTTGTTCAATAAATAAATTTATGAATAAAATGAAAAAAAGAATTTGTATAATTTATAATGATAAATGGATGCTCCCAAGTGTATGTGATGAAGCTCTCTTTTGAGGAGAAAAGCAGTTACAATCGGTCAGATGAAAGAGAAAGAGAGCTGATGTAGAAGAAACACAGAGAAAGCAGACAAGTTACCTCCATGATTTATTTGGTGGAGCAGAAGGGCAAACTCTATACCCCTGGTATTCCTTAGGGGTATGTCAACTTCGGGAAGAAATGCTGAGTGTTGTCTTATTTCACCTTTACAAAGGTCACAAGAGGTAACCACTAAGTTGTCACTATTTTTAGATGAAGACACTGAGTCTATGAGGCTTAGTGAGGTTAAGAAATTTACCCAAGTTCATAGACACATGATTCAAATCTAGCTCAATCTGATAATAACTCTCCTAATATTTTTATCTTTCCATGTCTCTTCCTACCTAACCATTAAATATCACCAATACTTTTTAATGTGTATTGTTATGCCATGTAAACAATTTATAAAGAGTTTCAGAGATGTAGTTTGTCTCATGCATTAGTTTGATATCTCATTATTTTCTTTATTATCAATTGCAATCAAAATATAAGTTATTTACTTAAAACTTTCATAATTTACAACATGGGGTATATAGTCTGCAGAGAACCCTAGATGATCCCACTTTATGTTCTTTCTGTCTTCCTCCTTCCCTCCTTTTTTCTTTCTATTGAATCTGTAGCTCTCATTTTAAGACAGGCAGCACCAGAAGTTCTGGTCCCTTAGATTTGCAGAGTGGGAAGGGCTGGTTTGAAGTTGTTTTACTTTGGCAACCTGTTGCCTTCTATACAGGTAGTGAATTGGCAAAATCATAAACCTTGTCATACATATGCATTCATTGTTCAGGATTGCTTATGGACTCTTGAAAGCAAAATAGAACAAACTCCCCAGATTTTATCTGGAGCAATTGACATAAACATGAATTCAAACAATTCACCACTTCTGGGCCAGCCTTCTGCAGAACCAGTGGATGACCACTCCAGTAAACAATCTGGTTACTTATTGAAATCAAGAACCTTTTCTGCTCCATCAGGGACTGAGTACCAAATCCAAGGTTAGAGCTGGACCTCATTTGGGGGGTAGAGGTTAAGTAATGCAAAGCATCCACAGAATGGCCAGAGGCCACGGAGCAGGGCTTGTGACTCTAGAATATGTCAGCACAAGGTGAAATTAAAAATTTAAAGGGACATTAAAAAGTTCTCATTTTAGACATGGTGAAAGTAGAGAAGTAAAGTGGTAAGATTTGAAGGATAGCCAGTTAAAATTCTGTTTCAAAGGACTTGCTGAGCAAAGATCTCATCTTGGTGAGAAATATGAATGAAAAAAACGAACTTTCTGTGAAATGTTTTATAACTCTTTTTGCTAAAATGATGGCATTTAGATGGTTGTGCTTTGGCTTGAGTGACATTTAAGGACAACAAATATATATTAAAGAAATGTCTGGAAGGATATATACTGAAATAGTACTCATGGTTGGTCCCTTAGAGGAAATGTTACTGTGATTTCTTTTCTTCTTCATATATTTTTGTATTGTCTTTACCACCAACCCCTGCCATGAGCATAGTTACACACACTACTTTTACAATGAAGTGCGGGTGTGGGGGATGGCAGAGAACAGTGAACTATTTTTGTTTAAAGTAAAATAATTTTTATGGTTGGCATTAATCTGTAAAATGAATGCTTGTATAGTCAAATTAGCAGGGCAAAACATCACTGAGGAAGCAGAATACGTATGACAGAAAAAAGAAACAGACTAATTAAAAACAAATGAACATAAAAGCTTGGATTTTGCAACAGTAGCAGAATTCGTAGAATTACAGCACCTCTAAAATTATGGAATCTGCAATTTTCTGCGGGTGTCAGTTTGTGCCAACTTTTGTTTGCATGTGGTTTTCTTAAAATAACCTTGGAAAGGACTCCCAGGAACCATCAACCCTGTTCAACCTTACAATCTAACAAATGTTTCCAGAATTTCTGGAGGAGTTCCTCATTCATGTCTGTTTTCCATTCAAGCCTGCTACATACTTGAGATTTAAATCCAAAATTATACAATACCCAGGCCCTTTCTCATGTTACTTCATGTAATTTTCTTAATACACCAATGAAGTTGGTGTTGTTATCCATATTTCACATGTGTAGCAAGTGAAGCTCACTAAGCAAGGTGGCCAAGGTCCGGTGGCACGCCATTGGCTGGACTGGGATTCAAACTCAGATGGTATGACTTAGTGTCTTGTGCTATTTTCATGCTATACTAAGACCTCCTCTGGAAAAGTCAAAAGGTGTGACTGAGGGTCCCTGTTTCTCACATGAAGCCTCTAGGACCCACAGGGAGGCAGTTAATATAAAGTGTTCAATATGTGAATGAGGGCTTTCAGTAGTTCTGATTAGGTAGATGGCTTCATGTCAACACCACCCTATAGTGGCAGGGAGTCCACATAATACTGCTTTTAACCACTGAAAACTTTCTGTGGATTATTGCTTTTGTACTCTTTATAATTTTATCATGAATCGAGTGAACGAGTTGTATTTTAAAAAGTTATATTAACCAAAATATTAACAAGTAACAAGAATCTGAGAAGGCAAATATTAAGAAATCTTAAAGAGTAATAATAAAATGTTATGTTAAAATTATCCAAGAATACACTGCTGGGTCTTTGCAGATATAGAAATTTCAAACTACATGGGTAGCCCTACAAATTCTTTGACGTGTTGAATAGAAGCTGTAGCATATTCTAATCTATTCCAGTATGCTCAAGGATCTACAGGTATAGGTAATCCATAGCTGTCATTTCCAAATTCTTCCTTGTCAGTCATATCCCCAATTTTCATATCTCCAATTTCAAATTTAGATGACAGCATTAGACTAGCTTTTTTACAATATATAACATGTAATAATCTAAATTATTACTATGGGAAGTATGCATGTGAGAATATGCACATGTTCATAATAATTCTCACCAAAATTGTTTATTTATTTAGCAATTGCTTCATTCAGTCTTATTTGAAACTTAAATTGAAGTTAATTGTACCTGGTCAAAGTGATGAAATTTGCCTATGTCCATTTTTTATTCTCAAGAATAATGATAGCTAAACTGTAGGTTCCTTAAAGGCAGAGATAGGTCATATTTTATACTTTATTAATAATAAACTCAGTGTGAAAAGTGGAACTGATTATGAAGTAGGGACTCAATCCCTGTTTGGCTGATTTGTATATGTATCCCTTTATGTTGGCAATCAAATAAATTATTAGATTAAAAGTGGAGGTGAGGATATTTGTAAACCTATGAATTCATTTTCCTTTAGTCATAAAGTATCAATGCGTGAAGGATCTATGTTAGGTATGGTTCTTAACCCAAGCTCCAAAGGACATCCCCTTAACTCCATGAAATTTTATTCAAGAAATTTTTGTACATCTTTGTACATGTTTTTTCCTGGAAAGAAGATCCATAACTTGCTTTTACTTCCAAGAAATTCCCAAACCATAAGGTATTAGAACTACTGGTATGTAACACACCACCTGTACTCCAAATGTCAGACTAATGACTGAGAAAGAACCCTTGACTAATTTTTGTTTGGAATACATGATAAGTTTCTTTCTGATTTTTTTTTATTTCTTAAGGATGTGTGACATTTCATCAGAATTAAATTTTCCAAAGAAGTAGCTAGACTATCACAGCATATAACAACATGTACACAAAGAATGTAACTTGAGACTACTCCTTGTTCCTGGGCTCCACTCTGCACTGAGTTGGCACTTTGATTCTAGGTGCAGGTCAAGGTGTTTCTTATCATTTAAAACTCTAATGGACTAAATGATCTGGGACCTAATTATGAGGGAAATTACCTGTATCCTTATGCTTGTGCACAGTTGCTAAAATCCACTGCAGCTCTTCAGCTAAGGGTTCTGCCTTCTCACTTCAAAGAATTTGGGGAAATCTGCACCCACCATGAAGAGTTGACTTTGGAATTCATAGTACTTCTCAGCCTAAATTTACCAGCCTTCAGAGGTGGAAAGCTTTTGTTGTTAGATGTGATCAAATCAACTTAAAGTGTTTCTCCACACACTCTACCCCTTCACAACCCTGTGTTTTTGAGGAAGTTAATATTTGACTAGTTTACTGCATTATTAAAAATTGGGGGCAGGAAGTAGCTACATTAAGGAACATTCACTTCAGGGGAAGAAAAATAGGATCTTTAGAAATACCCTATTGATTCTTGGTCTTACTGATAATTACATATAAAAATGGATGTCTTGGCTACACATTTTATTATTATCTAGTGCTTAAGTAATGCAAGGATCTATGTGTGTGTGTGTGTGTGTGTGTATATATATATATATAATCTATGTATAGCATTTTAATCACAATTGCTCCTCCAAACTAAGAATGTATCTTATTTTGTTTTATAATCTTCTATTTGTCTGACTTATCTTTTAAATTTACATCCAATCACATTGGTATATACCTATATTATTTTAAAATGTTGGCTTCTTATAAATATCTATTTTCACAAAGAAAAGACTGCTCCCTTTGGTGGCCAACACAAGAAGGTACAGCTTTGTTAACATCTCAACAAGGAGGACAAGCACTTGGGAAGCTGCTCAAACCCTAAAAGCAACTTTCTAAGGAAAACAAAACTTTAAAATTATTTTGGAAGATATTTGACTAATACCCATTTTATAGGTTGTCTGTCAAGGGACCATTTTGGGTATCAGTTTTTCCCTTGTTCTGCAAGTTTTAGAGCTTCCGTTCAAGTAAAAATTTTAAATATAGTTTCAACATACAAAAAACATAGAAATTCCAAAATCAAAACAAACCCCTTCTAAGATGATTGTAAATTGAGTGACAGTGGAAGTCATTTAAAGGGACCCCTACTAGATAACACAAAATAGACTTATTTGGCAGCACCCAAATAAATCCATTTTAATTTTCACTTTTCCAGTTACATTTCACAGCTGTAATATGAGTAGAGAGAGAAGCAGCTCACAGAAAAGTCTGAGTTCAAAGGCATTGAAATATAGCATGCAATGTGAAATTGAGGACTTCAGCTTCTAAGGGGATGATTGTAGAAATACCAAGGTTGAAGGATGTGAGCTTGGTGCTATAGCAGAATTAGAAGCTGGGGCGACAATGCATGTTCTGGCCAGTGCCCATGAAGTTTTGTTCTTTACAAGAGAAAAGTATGTACCTGACAAACTATTAGAAAGATACATTTCTCTTAAAACTCCTTTCCTATCTGCTCTAGAAGGGACTATATAAACTGCAAATGAATGGTAACTGTAACGTTTTGAGAGGCTCTGTTCCCCTAGGATCAAGATAAAGCAGACTTTAGCCTTCTCACATTCAGAGTATCCAACTGGGTTCCTTCGCATGCATCCTTTGGTAAGGTTGCACAATGGGTCAATATTCTATTTTCTTTCTTTGCACTGGGTCTTTGGCCGCCAGAGGGGAAAATAGCCACACACAGGGAAATGGCATAAGTTAAAATCAAGCAAGCCTAGTGGGATGGTAACGACTTTCCCAGCATCCAAGTTTTTGCCTTCAGGATATGTGAAGCTAGAAAACAATGCCATTCATTCAACATTTATAGAGAACACACAATGTAAGTGGTACTGTACTAAGTACTGGAGGGCACTCAAAAAGTATGTAAAACACAATCCCTGCTCTGAGGCTTCACGCCAGGAAGGACAATTCAAGTATTACCCAGACCTTGAATAGAATTCCACTCAAATTTTAAACTAAGCATGGAACGACCTATCTTTTAGGAAGCAGGTCAAAAAAGTGTGCTTTCAAAATTTATTTGTAGGTATTACAATGTGGCTTGTGTGGGCCAGGGAATAGGGATTCTCGGACACTCCTGACTTGAAAGAAGCCTTGCCTGGATGACTACACAGTGGAATCCTAACAAAGAGGAGGTCCGCACTTTAATAAGGAGGTGGATAACTTCGAGTAGAAGTGGCCTCCAAGGAGAACAAAAAGGCAACATTTCAGTTCAGAGTAGTCGCAACTACAACCAAGCCAACCTCAGCCCCCTAACCTGCATACTCTGCCAAGAGGAGCCGGTGGTCTGCGCTGGCCGAATTGGCCTCCGCGCAACCCAAACCCGCAGCCTCCTACAAGCCGCCCAGGATCTGGAGACTGCCACGTGCGCCCGGTTCCGGCTCGGCCCCTCCTCCGGCCGGCGCCTTCAAGGTCGCCATGGCAACCCGGGGGTCCCTATCTCTGTATCTCAGAACCCAGTCGAGGAGTCCCAACCGTGGCAGAGACTGAAGGGAGCGGCCTGGGCCCCTCTTCAGAGGGAGGGTAACGCGATCTTGGCCTGCAGGCGCCCCTGCTGCCGCATCGGTGGCTGAGCGCTCCGCTTGGCTTATCCTGGCTCGGATCAGGGCCCCAGCTGCGCTGCCTTTTCCTCTGTCGCCACCCGGCGGGCAGCTCCTCCAGACCAGTCGGGCGTTCGATCCTCCTTTCCCGGGCTTTACGGATTTCCGGGGGCGAAGAATTTTGCCTCGGTCCCTACGAGCATCTCTTAGCCTCTTTCCCCCTCCCCTTGTGACTCCCCCACCCCGTGGGCGCGCGCGCGCGCGCGCACACACACACACACACACACACACACTCACACTCTTACTGACAGGCGCGCGTGCGCAGGCCCGCGCGCCCCGAGCCGCGGAGTCTCCAGCGCCGCTAAGCAGATCCCACTCTCCCGGGCTCCGCTACTCACACAGGCTTCCAGCCGCCACGGGGCGTCCTCTGTCTGCGGCAGCAGCGACGGTGGTGGAGGGAAAGGCATCTGCACCCTGGCCCCATCTGGCAGCTTCGTGCTCGGGACAGAGTCCCGGTGAAGCGGAGAAGGAGGGCGCCGAGGCGAGGAGGAGCCGTGCCGCGCCCGGCGGCGCTGGGCTTCGCGCGGCGGGCTGCTTTCGCTCCCTGTACCGCGGCCCCAGGTAAGCTCCGCGGCCCGCAGCATCCTCGAGGCGTCGGGGCTCGGAGCCGGGTTTTCCCGGTTCCGCCCCCGCCGGGGCACTAGGACCGAGACTGGAAGGGGAGTGGGCGAGGGGGGAGGGGAGTGGAGCTAGAGGTGAGGCTGGTAAAAAGCGGTGCGTGAAAGGTGGGGCTACTGTGGGGCGCCTCCCCGCCCTTTCCGCGGTACCCCAGTTCAATCTCCATCACTTTTACAAGCCCGGGTGCCCGGAGCCCCAGACAGCTGTTCTCCGTTCTCTTAGCCTCCAGCCAGCCAGGGTCGGCTCCCGGCTTCGCCCGCGCCCGCGGCGCGCCAACCACCTCCCTTGCACCTTGGACAGCGCATCCCGCCACTTGCCGCCCCCAGCACCGCACCCAAAACCCTATCTTGCGGGTGCAGCCCTCCCGCTCCCCTCTTCTTTCCAGATTATCACCATCCCGCTCAGCATCCCATCCGCTTCCTGCCTTGGCGGACTCCGCTCTGGTGCGGGCCGGAAACTTTCCTCTCAGCTTGGTCAGCGCTAGGTACTATTGTTATTTGTGGTTGTCCCTCTCACGGGGAGCTGGACACCTTGGTCAGGTCTTTCTTGGCGGGAGCGCTCCCTGCCTGGGCCAGGCGGAGGCAAAGGCGGCTCTGGGCAGCTGCACTTAGCGGCTGCCAGCCGCAAGAACCCGCACCTTGGCAGCTGGACGTTTTGGGTTCCCAGCCTCTCTGGACACGTGCACGCCTACCACGGACACTGCCCCTCCCGGACTACCCACGTCCTCCCCCTGCACAGCCACGCCACCCCATAGGTTGGACACCCGGGGATCGCAGGTTCTGATTGGCTCAGGGCGTAACCCCGCCTCTTTGGAGGGGGGTGGTTTGGAGTGTTGTGGTTGTCAACCTGCAGCGAGCACATGGGGGAAGTGGGGTTGACAGGTGGAGAAGCCCAGCTGTGTAGGATCCCTGCATCCCACTGTGTATAGTCCTCTCAGTCACACTCCTTCCAACACATACACTCCAGTTTTTCACCTTTACTCTCTTCCTCGATCTTTCACTGCTGTAACATTTTAAAAACTTAGCTTGTAACCCTAATTTGATTAAGATTGTTCGGTGCAGCAATATTTTTAAAAGCAGATCCAGGAGAATGTGGGGAAACAAGTGCACATGAAGAAGTTTATGGCAAACTGAGCTGCGGATTTGAGTCTGGTAGTTTGGAGAAAGTAATGCAGGGTGCTTAAAGGATCTGAAGAGGTGGAGAAAGGGAAAAGCAAATTGATTCTTGAGACACTGGGGAGCCAGCTTAAGAAGCTGAGGAAGAAGTACGTGGGTTATTTGTAGGGTGAGATTGAAGGAGAAGAGGTGGGTGTTTTCTGCTAAAGATAGCTGTTTGGAAAAGTGGAAATTTTGACTAATACTTAGTTCTTTAACACACTTTGCTTTTGTTTTGCTAGCGTTGCACTTTTGATAGGAGACTTTATAGTAATAATATATATCTATATAATGGATATTGATTATTCCAGTTTCTTATAACATACGGATTTGCAAATGACAACGAATTTCATCAAGTGGAAGGCTCCTTCGGAGGGATGCGTTGAATAGTTAAAAAGTGTTTTTGAAATATTGGGAGAGAAGACGGGTGAGCATTGTGTAAAATCCAGATTGTTCTGGCATTATTTAGAGCCTTTGCAGAAATACATATAAATGATACTGATTTCTTTTTTTCAAAGTGTGATTGCCTCTAGCATTTTTAAGCTTTAATTCCTTCAGGCTGTTTTGATGTTGTGTCTGTACATTTAAGAATATTGTAATTCTTTTCCTCAGAAGCCGTGTCATTGCCAAACAGCAACAATGCAAGTTAATGTTGACAACTTTATATTGAGTACACTGTTGTTTTATTTGTAAGCAAATAAAATATGGAAGAGTAAAATAGCCTGATTGTTATTCCCCAGGGACTCATATCAAAACAAAGTGAAGGATCGAATGAGGCTGTTCCAGAGAGAACCATTTAATTTTTTAAAAAGATGAATAAAATTTAAGATTCATAGGTATAAATAGCAATATTATTTGGACTGTCATTGTACACATTGATAGCACATTATTAAGTAAAATAAGTTATTTAATATATGGTTCCAAAGTAGATGGTAAAGGCTTTCCATTTATTGCTATATAAGTGGACAGAATTGCTTTTCTGACAGGAGGACTTCATATTCAGAGAACAGGATTTGTTACATCAGACAAATTGGGAAATTGCTATTGTTTAGAAAATGTTTTTTACTGTGTTTTCATTTCTGTAGTTCATGCCTTGATTTGCCCTCAGGGATTTGGATTCCAATTATGGGCCTACCAAATTTAGATGGGTTTATAGATAGAAGAAGATATATAATTGCACCTACAAATATGCATATCTGAAAAATGTGTGCATTTTTATTAGCACATGGTTATATACTTAGATACATAATTTTAGGGTACATTCTATGTCTTTATATGCATGCTACTATCATTCTTAGAATTTTTGCTCATTTCTTCTTGTCCAAAAGGTGGCCCTGTTTTAAACTGTAGAAAGCATTATCACCAGAATTGGCCAATAGATCATGGAAACAGACAATAGTATTTTGTTGCCTGGCAACCACCTACTGTGAATGAAAAACAAAGCAGTGACAGCTGCTTCCACATCCTGATACTCACACTGTAGCTCAGGCATTGCAACCCTCCAAATGAGACTGATCTAAGTTACAGTAAGGTGACACTATTTCTTTTTTTGGATATTTTAAGAAGAATATTAAATTTTTATTTTGATAGAAATTATATTATTGTGGGATGAAATGAAGCATCTAATTCCAGTTGTTCTCTTAAACCTAGTATAAATAAAAGAATACAAAGTTGCAAGGATTGTTTAGACCCTTCTCATTCTTCCTTTTATAGTCATTAAACATTGTAAGCACATTTTCTGCTGCCATCAGGTGCTCTTAGTATATTACGAAAACTCTGATAGCTAAATGGATGACAGGCTTTTACTGCTAAAAGGAAAGCAGAGATTGATGCTCTGCCCTAACCCTTTAATTTTAAAGGACAGTGAGGTGATATGACTCAACCCTGGTGACAAAGCTGGTTTTAGGATGTCTTCCTTTGTGGAACACTGGACAATACCCCCCCTCCATTATTCTTTCTTTGTTCTTTATTTACATAAAATTTGTAACCAAAATTATAGTAAGAATACTTAGAAAGTATAGTCATATTGGCAAGTAAAATTTTAATATTGACCTACTAGGCCAGGTTGTGGTCTACCTTCTGAGTTCAATCTAAAAGTTATACTCGACTTCCCCCAAAATAAGCCCAGATGCTTGCTTTGGTAGTAGTATACCATTTTGGATAATCTTTAATAATCTATTATTCCATGTATGAATTTTTAACAGGGATGAGATTGAAGATGGTGTTGGTCAGGATGCCCACCTGCAAGAGTTTAAATCTTATGGTAATTAACCTGTCACTCTATAGTTTCCTGTCTTGTAATACCAGACATACTTTTGGTGTAATGATTTAGGCACTACCAAAAAGTGGTGGGTGGGACAGACTTTGTGGCTGCATAGTATTCATTCCACAGTTTTGTCACAGCCACCTTGCCAGAGGGGCTACCTGGTGCCAGTTACTAGAGGATGACTCATCTGTCTCTGAGAGGTAAGAATGCACATTGTTTTTTTGGGTTGTAGCAGTGGCTCGGCATGCGCAAGTATACAAGTTCAAATCCCAGCACCCATGTACACAACTGAGTGTCACAGCAACGAGGGCCATGTGAAAAACTAAATAAAAAATTAATTCTCTCTCTCTCTCTCTTTCTCACTGTCCCTCTCTCTTTAAAAAAAAAGAAAGCACAGTATTTCTTAACTCTAAAATGACAATAAATTATCTAGCTTTTTCTAGCTAGAAGGCTTTTCAAACAGAAAAATGATTTGGCAGATTTCAAGTGAACTTCATAATTGGGTCACATGTGCATAATTTAAGCATTTCTTCTAAACTTAGGAAATGTATTGCATGTATGATACATTTTGAGGTTCCTTATATTATTTTAAAGAATCTATATTACATTGTTTATTATTTATGGCATTTAACTTTAAAAGAGCACCTTAAATAGAAAAACTTTGAGTGGACTGGAGAAACAATGTAGCGACAGCGTTAAATACCATTGAAGAGTCATTTTCACCAGAAAAGATGCACTTTAGCAGATTTGTAAGGGTGAAGAAATTGATTTACAGCGTGTTTAAACTAGTTTTAGAAGACTGCTATTAACTTTTTCTAGCTAGAAGACTTTTCAAACAAAATAATGATTTAGCAGATTTCAAGTGAACTTCATAATTTAAAAATACAAAAACACAAAACCTTTCCCACTGTCTGAGTATAATCTCATGAGGACAGGTATTTGTTTTGGACCCTCTGAGATTAATATGAATCTCAAGGTTATTTTAAAAAATCTGAACCATTTCTGTGTCCATTTGCATAGTGTGATGTTAAATGTTCAATAGTTCATGCCTTTAATCCACTGGAATGTTGAAATTTAGTTAATTTCCCTCTTCTATTTTCTTGTATAACATAATGCATATGTACAAACACAAAATGCTTAGACTTTTTTCTTTTTGTAGTTCTCATCCTTATGATAGAGTACTGTTAGACTTAATTTGTGATGTTTTTCATGTAGTAAAGGAAAGCTTTAAACAAAAGATATTTATGTTTTCTATTTCTTTACATCAGCTTCTGCTAGTTTACCCTATAAATTCTGACCATCTCAAATAAGATGATTGCTGTACACAAGTCAGAAAATAAATATATAAGTAGCATTGCCTTTGCTACCCTCCAAGTTAACCAGGAAACTACATTTTCTCATTATGCAACATACATTTACTTCTGTGCACACCCACATACACATATAGAATGAAAGGTCCTGTAGACACCTATTTTCAAGGTGGACATAAATAGTATTTTACTAGAAGATCTATGTGTGGCAGTATTTGAAATAAAAACAGGATAATAAGATTTTCAGAAATACAGTAGTATAGAAAGAATCTAATTTAGTTATTGCTTTTGGAAAATGTTCACATTTATGCTGATAGCATGGTACCTGGAATAGTGCTCAGTGTCTGCAAGAGAACTTGGCATGTGGTGGACACTTAATACGTGTTCTGTGCAGTTAATGCATCTTTCCTCCCTTTCTGTGTAATGATGCAAATATTTCAGGCTTTATCTGTGTAAAAAGTAAAGCTTAGAGAATGGAGAAGAAATTACTGTAGTTTTCTAATTGTCTTTTTATACAAAACCCAAAATAGTTAACTTAGCCAGTGATATTTTAGAATATACTTTGTGTCAGTGTGGAAAGTTATACCAGGGTTATTGATTTTTCACAAATAAAGTCTTCCTGAGTGCAGAACAGCTCTTTAATAGCCTACAGAAGCATAACAAAGGTTATGCCACCAAGTCTGAAGGAATACTTTATTTAGATGGTGCTGGAGGGTGACATTTGCTAGCCCCAATGTAATTATCCAGACTGGAATTTGGCCAAGGTACTGTGGTCAATATCCCAAACAGTGGGAGAATGGCCATGGAGGAAGTCTTTAATGACTACAAGTGGCCAGAGCTTCTGCTTTGGTCGTATTTGCAATAGGACACCTTGAGCATCTAGAAAGCGTCAGTAGCCATTGTGCACTTAAGAGGTAGTTCCTACAGTTGACGTCTAAACCCCAAGTGCCAAGAAAGGCAGCATGCTAGGTGTTTGGTGTCATTGAAATGACCTTCTTTATCCTGCTGCATCTTCATGAATGTAGGTGGAGAGTAATCATGTCTGCAGACAACCCCAGAGGGTCATAAAGAAGGTTCCAGTTCTTCTTACCATCCCACCACTGCCTAGGTGTTTATCTCCGTACCACCTATCAGCAAATCTTTGTTAAAATTTGAGCTGATGAAAGGTTAAGGTGTGGATTGAGAATCCATAATCCCAAAGTGTGAAGTCTAGAATATGACACTTTTTGAG